>PVJA010043994.1:0-16421 GCA_004027025.1 Myocastor coypus | reverse complement strand
TTTTTTTTTTTTTTTTTTTGGCATTGCAGATATTTTCTTTTTAAAAATTATAAAAGTTTACTGAAAAGCAACTATACTTCCACTTCAAATAAGTAAAATGCATCAGTTACAAGAGTTTTAAAATATAAAATAGTGATAAATCTCACCACAAAATTATAAGACCTGGAAAACTAGAAAAGATTATAGAGAAATTGAAATCAAGAAAACACTTTTTTAAAAATGTACTTAGTATAGAGTCTCCAGAGTCTCATTATAAAAATTAAACTAATAGTGGTCCTCTTGTTTTCAGCCTCCCAAGCCCTGTAGGCACGCTACCATGCCTAGCACGGCAACACACCAGGGATCGAACCCTGCCTGATCTCTGCAATGAAAACAATTTTGAAAAGGAAGAAAAAACCTTTGGAAAACTAGCATGACATTATTTCCAGAATTACTATACATTAGTTTAATTTTATTTATTTATTTTTTGTCTTTTTGAGACAGGGTCTCGCTATACAGTTCAGGCTGGCCTTGAGCTCACTTTTGTAGCCCAGGCTGGTCTCAAACTCACAGTGATCCTACTGCCTCAGCCTCCCCAAGTGCTGAGATTACAGGTGTGAGCCACCACGTCCAGCTCTTAATATACATTTATAATACCTTACTCTTCCAGCTTTTCATACTATGTAGACAATACCATTTATTTTCTTGTTCTTACACTCAGAAAAAGAAATTTTCAGCTGGATGAGGTGATGCAAAACTCTAAGCCCAACACTCTGGAGAAGGCAGGAGGGAAAGTTTGAGCCAGGTAGGCAACTCAGTGAGGCCTGGACTCAAAATTCATTTTGCAAAAGAACATTCTCAAGGAATTTATATTATACAAGACTAATGGCATGTAAACACATTCAAACTATATATATATATATATTTTTTTTTTTGTCTTTTTTTGAGACAGGGTCTCGCTGTGCAGTTCAGGCTGGCCGCTGGCCTTGAGCTCACTTTTGTAGCCCCGCCTGGTCTCGAACTCGCACCAATTCTCCTGCCTCAGCCTCCCGAGTGCTGGGATTATAGGCGTGCGCCACCACGCCCGGCTAAATATTTGATTGTTTCTTGTTTCCAAACCTTTATTTGCCTATTCACTCATTTTTAATGGCCGGCTTAGCCCGCCCCGAGGGCAGGGCTGGCGCAGTGTGTGGTACCAGGGATCGAACCACGGCCTTTGACGCCGCCCAAGCAGGCGCTTTAGACCACTGAGCCATCCCGCTGGGCTCAAACTATATTGTTAACTGAAAATAACAGGTTATGTTACATCCTCCTTTGGAAAAATATTTAAGATATATTTCATACAGTATTTCCTAGCTATATGACACTTTTTTTACTCCTTACTATTTCTGAAATAAGGGTATCTCTTATAATTGATGCAAATATTTGATGTAAGGCCAGGCGTGCTGGCTCACGCCTGTAATCCCAGCACTCGGGAGGCTGAGGCAGGAGGATTGGTGCAAGTTCGAGACCAGTCTGGGCTACAAAAGTGAGCTCAAGGCCAGCCTCAACTGCATAGCGAGACCCTGTCTCAAAAAAAAAAAAAAAAAAAAAAGACAAAAAACATTTGATGTAAGGGTTTCCCCTCCCCTCTAAGTTCCCCAAAGCTGTGATTGAGCTGATGCTTCTCACAATCTGAGACTTGAGGAAGTGTCACATATGTGCAGAGAAAAGACTGGAGGAACAGACACTGAAAAGTGAGCAGAGCTCAGCCAGAGCAGTCACTTTTATTTTCTTCTTTTTATTTTAGTTCCCAGGTTTGCATAATACATATAGAGATATAAAGGGAAACCAAGACCTAGGATTCTTAGTTTTTTAAGGGAGAATGAGACTGCAAGGTGATTTGGAAATTTGGCCTTCATCAAACAAGGGTCTAATGAAGCCAGGTATGGAAGTGCACACTTACTATCTCAGCTCCCCAGGAGGCTGAGACTGAGAGACTGTAAGCTAGAGGCCAGCCTGGGCAACCTAGCAAGACCCTGTCTCAAAATGGAATAATTAAAAAATTGAGGGAGTGTATCATAGTGGTGGCACACTTTCCTGCCATGTGCAGACCCTGCATTCAAATCCTAGCAGAGAGCAAGCAAACTAGAGAAAGACCAAGAACACACTAGTAAATTAAGGGCCACTTAACTGACCACCTCAGTTGTACCAGGGCCCAGAGTGAGGAAGACTGACTCTCACCCTAGTTGAGGGGCTCTTGGCTTCGGACTGGCAAGTGAGGTGAACAGGAGAGCAGTGGTGGTATTCAATCAGCAGGACATGAACCCGCAGCAGTCTCAGCTCCAGGAAGACAAGGAGACCCCTGGGTAGTCTGCAAAGGCCCAGATGTCAGGGATGCAGGCTAATTATGGAGGGGAGAGCACTCATCGATTTTCCCCTTTTCCTCAGGAGAGAGAACGGGTGGTGGGAAACAGGTGAGTCTGACTTTTGAGTCACTTATGTGGGTTTGGAGTGAACCCTGTTATCCTCAGCCGTGGAGGAAGGGTAGCTGCATGAGGAAAGGCAGAAGGCTGATGACCACAGGTTGCTAATTCTGCAGGAAGCCAGTAAGCTCTGGGGCTGCAGGCTTAAGCGGGGGGTAAGAACTCAGGCTTGCAGACTGCGGCAGGGCCCCTCTGGGCCTGGGGGGAACCTGGCCTACACCATCATGTTCAAGTTATGAGATGAGATGTGCAGCCTAAGGCCCAGAGAGGTTACAGGGCCTGTCCAACAGCACACAGCCAATAAGTGACAGAAGGCATTCCCTCCTCATTTGAGTCCTCTTAAAATGGAAAAATCAAGGCAGGAGCATACATCTATCATCTCAGCACTTGAGAAGCCAAGGAGAAGATTGCCTTGAGTTTGAGGCCAGCCTGAGCTACACAGTGAGAGCTCATCTCCCAGCCCTGGAAGTTTCTAAAACAAAACTTCAGTCTGATTCTCCAACATTTTTTTGGTGTTTGCTACCAGGCAATAAATCCAGGGCCTGAATATTAGATAAATGCTCCAACACTGAGTTTCATCCCGGTTCTATTTTATTTTTCTGGGTCACAGAATTTTAAACTGTTATATATTTTGCTATCAGCATGTTTGTAGTACACAATAATTACAATCAATTCATTGTGGGGAGTAGTATGTGACAGTTTTTGTCTTATTTTCTGAGACAGGGCCCTCACTATGTAGTTCAGGCTGCCCTTGAACCGAAAGTGAGCCTCCTGCTCATTGTCCACGCTTTCGGTGCTGGGATTGCAGATGTGTGCCACCATGCCTGATGCACAAACGTCTTTTTTTTTTTTTTTTTTTGTGGCAGCAGGGACTGAACTGAGGACCTTGTGCTTGCCAGCCAAGTGCTTATTCTACTGTGCCATCTCTCCAGCCCCCATTTGTCTTTTTTTTTTTTTTTTTTTTTGTCTTTTTGAGACAGGGTCTTGCTATGCAGTTGAGGCTGGCCTTGAGCTCACTTTTGTAGCCCAGGCTGGTCTCGAACTTGCACCAATCCTCCTGCCTCAGCCTTCCGAGTGCTGGGATTACAGGCATGAGCCACCACGCCCGGCCCCCATTTGTCTTTTTAAAGCAGGGAAAAAATGGTTTTTCAGAAGAAATGTGAGGAGTGGGAAATTGAAGTGATGAGAATGAATCACAAGGAGCCCACAGTGACAGGGAAATCCTGCTTCTTGCCAGCTACGTGAGTTTTAACAATCCCTCTTAGCTTCCTTACGCCTGTCTCCTAAACACTAAAAAAGATGGATTGTAGTCCTGTCTCAGGGAGCCTTGCCAGAATTAACTGTGAGGCAACTTACACCGAAGTCTCATTCACTGTCCCTGGCATAAAGATGGTGCTTAATAAATATTGGACCTGACACCTGGTAGTCAGTTCTCCTGCTGCGTCAGGAGGGCCTGGCACCTACTGCTGGTTAAAGATTGGAAAGGAACCTGGGTCGCCTGACAGGGGCCTTTTAATGAACCTGGAGCTACCTTATACAGTTAGATACATAGGATCTCATTCCCTGACACATTTTCACTTGAATATTTGCTTCTCCCTTTCTGTCTATAATCTAAATTGCCTAAATAGTAATTTTTAGTACATGTGACATTATTTTTAAACACAAGATAGTTCTAAAGTATTTAGTATGTTCTACAGGTGATCCCCTACTCTTGCATTTTATTTTTTCAGGGCTAAGGATCAACCCCAGGGCCTGAGACATGCTGCCATTAGCAAGGACTCTACCATGGAACCACAACCCCAGCCCTCTCCTCTTCATTCCTGTTATCAGAAATATTTGTATGAATTCATAGTCCCTCTGAGAACTTGGATCTTTCAATGAGTAACATTTGTTATCCAAATATTCTAAACAGGGGTACACATGCTATGTTGTAAGAACTTGAGTCTATTTGTTTTGTGGTGGTGGAGACTGACATGGGGTCTCACTAAGTTGCTAAATTGCCAAGTGGGGTCAAATTTATGACCTTCCTATCTCAGCTTTCCTGAGTGTTGGAATCACAGACATGTGCCACCATGCCTGGCCCAGGGGAAATTTCTTACCAGTGTATACACATGTGTATGGGAGAAAGGGAAAGAATGACAGTACTGAGCATTTAAAGAATACTAATTTCCTTCCCCTACATTATGCATGACCTTCATATGCTGTTTGTACTAAAGAGAAAATGTGTCCATTCTGTTCAAATAATTTATAGGCCAGTTAAACCAATGCCCGAGCAGGCCTTTCTCCTCTCATTTTCAGATTTATTAAAGTCTGTGCAGAACCGCAAAGTTTGTAAAAGTTTGAGTCATATGAGGATTTGGTGTGGGGAGCAGGTCCAAGGAGTTACAAACTAGTTCAGTGTTCTCAGACACCTTAAAGCTTACTGGAATACATACAGATTCTGATTATCAGGCAGTTTTAAGAGTGTCAAAGCTTGGCATAACTAGGTATTTTTGTATTTATTAGGCAAATATTATCATCAATGGAAATAAAAAGAAATCTACCCAAAGTTTAGCTGCCCCAGTGAACTGTTTTCACTTTTCCTTAGTCCTTTCTGGTCCTTATTTAAATCCATAAATCCATGGACAAAATATACAATGGCATAGTCTATGTCTTTCCCACATAGATACATGCACAAATGACATTAAGTACAACAACATTTAAAACCAGAGCCCCTTAAGGCCTATGGAATGACAAGTCCCATAGACTCTGGCAGGGCAGTGAGACACACCCTGTTCTGCCTGTGTTATTTATGCCTCTGGCAGTGAAGCCCCCTGACAAAGAAGCATGTCACTGGAACACATGCTCTTTGTTCACTGAGGTGCATGCCAGCACCGGCTGTGTAAGGCGGCACAGTGCCCTGCCTGTAGTCTCCTCCTTTGGCCCTTTTGCTTTCTTTTCATTTGCTGTACATTGTGGCTATGTGTATTAACTACTTAGTAGCTCTATCTTATAAGGCATACATTTATCTTGTAAGCTGTACACCCCAGGGAAAGGTTTCCCTCGTGCCACAGAGTGGACTACAGAGGACAGGGTCTTGAAATGTGTTCTGAAGCTCCCTAAGATCAAGGGAGGCTCTACAAGCCACCATCCAACTACTTACTCTTGTCGGTACAGACTTGCAGTCAGGATTCCTTCAGTATCTTCCCTCCACCTGTAAGATGACATCTGCATGTTGTTGGGCACTGAAGGCCCTAATTGTTCCTAACCTACTGTCCCAAAGCAGAGTTCCATGCCAGCTCCAGGCCATGTTGACTGCTGGTGGACAGAGATGGCAGCCTTGGGAGCCAGAACCATCTGGGCTTCAAGGCAAGCTCCACCTCCTGCTGGTTGTGCTGTAGGAACCTCTGTTTCTTATCTGTTCAATGATTATTATTCCCTACTTCACAGGGCTCTTTGGGGATTAAATGAAAAGTATATCAAGCCCTAAGAAGCTGAGTGACAGCCTGTTAGCTCTGGCTCACACTGCCGCGGTAGTTTTGTTGAAAGTTTCACTGCACAGCCCTAGGATCCCTACAATCACATACTTACACAGCCTTCTTGTGATACTGTAGTGAACGCACCCATGTCAAGTTCGCTTGTCCCAAATTTGTCTGCTAACGTTGCAAGGAAGAAGTCAGAAAGACAGCTATAAACTGAAGAGTATCTGACTTTTCATAACCCTAAAGTTTTCTTCTTTAAATGTTAATTCATTGAGTTTGTGATTTTGGTTTGTTTTTGGTACCAAATATGTATCTCACAGAGGCAGGCCATCAACCCAGAGCTATGTCACCCCTGTACACATACACACACCTTTTTAAGACAAGGTCTCAGTGTGTAGCCCAAGGATGGTCTCGAACTCAAGCGATAGCCCTGTCTCAGCCTCCAAGTGCTGGGATTACAGGGGTGGAACACCATGCCCAGCTAACTGAACACTTTAAAAACTGGTGTATAATTTGTTTAAAAAACTAAGGTTGGGCTCTTTGGTCACATTAAGGCAAATGAGGGAGTGAAGAACATCCTTAGAACCTTAAAATAACAGTTTTTTTTTTTTTTTTTCTTTTATAAATTGTTTTTACTCTTTTAGGCCTCCGGGCTGTAGGTCTGCGACATGACACACCACACAGCTAATTTGTTTAAGCTGAACTTAACATTCCCCGCAAGGCTCAGCAACACACTCTTCCCAGCCTGGTGCCCTAGCGCTGACACTCGGAGCCTGATAATGAATGACAAAACGCTGCCGGCCAGGCCTCCTCCATTGAGAGCCTCATTACCAAGGCCAGTTGTTTCTTTCTTTAGCTTAAACTAAAAAGCTAAAGAGAAAAACCCGACATCTAGATCCTCTGACACCTAGGGCATGGAGGCTTGGTCAGAGTGGCCCTATGCCCGCGGCCCCACATAGACATCGACTCGGGCAGCAACTCTGCGGAGTCGGAGTCCTGGTGGTGGCACTCCCGACGTCACACATCCAAGGGTTCGGGCTGCCGGCCTCAGGCCCAGGTGTGCACAGGTGAAACCCCAAAGCCTCCTATGGGGCACTCTTTCCTTCTCGTCCGGCTGGCTTGGAGAAGCCTCGGTGGGCCAACGTGGCCTCCCCACCACCCTCCGCCCAGAGCTGCCTCCCGTAGGCCCTGGGGTAGGGTGCGGGGAGGGGGGCCGGCCCCAACCCCTGGCTAGCCCGAAGAGTAGGGCTGCTCTTTCATCAGGCGCCCCACGTGCGGCAGAGGGGGCGGCCGCTCGGCCTCGCCCCGCCCCTCCGCCCATCCCGCCGTAGCCGGTGCCGCAGCCGCGGAGCCGAGCAGCGCCGTGCGGGCCCGGGTGGAGCTGAGCATCCGCTGCGCCGCGTCGCCAGTTCAGGCGCAGTGCAGGGCCGCGGCCGGGGGTGGCGGTAGTGAGGCCATCGCTACACTCCAGCCCCCTTTTCCCTCCATGGTTTCTCCCCGCTCCCGCGAGTAACTTGGCTCCGCGGGCTCCGCTCGCTCGTCGTCTCGCACGGTATCTGCCGGCCGCAGCCGCTGCCACGGGCAGACCCCTTCCGACGGCCCTCGCTGCGCAGGCCGGGACGCCTCTCCCCCCTCCGCCCCCGTCGCGGAAAGTTAAGTTTGAAGAGGGGGGACGAGGGGAACATGGACATGAAGAAGAGGATCCACCTGGAGCTGAGGAACCGGACCCCAGGAGCTGTAAGCAGAGCCCCTTCGGGCGCTCGCGCCCCCGATGACTTGCACGTAATGGTGGCCACCTGCGGGGCGCGGGTTCGCCGGCCGCGGCGCGGGGAAGGGCGCAGCTCGCGGGCTTGAACCGGGAAGGCGGGCGGGCGGGCGGCGCAGAGGGGGGAGCGAGCGCGCGGGCATTAACTCTTTGGCGCCCGCAGAAGACGGCGGGTGGGGAACAGCAAACTTTGAGCTGCTCGTCTGCCCGGGTCCTCTCGGGGCGGGAGTGCGTGTGCGTGTGGCGGGCGGCGAGGGAGGGAGGGAGCGGAGTTGTGTAACGCTGGGAGCCATGTTTGCAGCCTCCCGGGATGCACGCCGGGCCTGCCGAGAATCTCTCTAGCCCCCGCCGGCCCGCTCGGGCTCCGCGCGTCCCCGGCTTGCGAGAAGCGCGCCAGCGGGCGGGGGCTCGGGGGCCGGGCCTTGCGGCGGCGCCCGAACGAGAGTCCTGCCTTCGGAGGAGCCGTGCAGTCCGCGGTGCTGGGGCCTGGCGGGCGCGGCCTGGCGCGCGGCGGGGGAGGGGCGGCCCGGGCGGCGGAGGTGGCGTAACCGCCTCCTCTCCGAAGGCCAACTTTGAAAAAAAGGACGCGGTTCCCGCCATTTTTCAAGCCTAAAAATAAAACTCCATACCCTGTTCCTCGCTCGCTCCACGCTTTCGGCCTTAACCCTCGGCGGCCGCCTCTGGACCGGCCGCGGCCAGCGCGCTGCGAAACGCCCTTCCAGCTCCGCAGCGGCAGCGACGGCCGGGAGCCCCTGACCTAGGGCTCTGGCCCAGCGGGCGGTAGCTCCGCGCGCCGGCGGAGGCGCGCCATAGCGCCATGTTGGCGGCCGCCGTCTTCCTCCGCCGGGTGAGCCGGCCTTGCCCGCCGCCTTCGGCCCTCTCTTGGGGAACTGCGCTCGGCCGCCGCCGCCTTATTTGCGGGCACGCGGCAGCCCCCACCTTTCCTTAAAAGGGCGACGGCCGGGGTCTCCGCCCGGTGCTGACTGGGCGCACCGCGCCTGGCGCCTCTGCCTGCCCCGCACGTGCTCGGGACCGCGTGTGCGGGCGGCTTAGGAGACGCGCACGTCCGGCGCCCTGAGCCTGGCGAGTGAGCGTCTTCCTCCGGCCGAGGAGAGCCCCGGGAGCCGCCGTCCGCCCGGCCCAGCAGGAGGCCGCGTTTCGCGCCCGCAGGTGGCGGTGGTTAGCAAGTTGTGAACTTACGGGTCGCCGGCCAGGCGGAGCCCGCGTGCTTTGTGTCCCCGTCCCCGGGCCTGGGTGCGGGGCGGCGGCGTCGGGCCCGGGGCCCTGAGGCGGGGCGGGACTGGGGCGCCTCGGGCGCGCGCTCCCAGAGGCCGGCAGTCAGACATTTTGTGCTCACCACGTGGTGCTGGAGTCGTGGGGGGTTACACGTCGTGCGGGCAGCTTGAGCCTTGTTTGCACCTTGAGTTTTCCGCGTAGACCTTTCCGTACAATCAGTAAAAAGGGGTGTAACTACAGGTAGCCAAATTTCACGTAAGAAAATTACATAGGTCGGTCTTCAGAATGACTCAGATTTAAAATTTGGGGCTGAGTCCTTTCTCAGCGTGCTCTTTGCTCAGTCTAAAGGCTCATTACAGTGTTCATAGATTTTTTCAAAGAAATACAGCTGGTTTGAACGGTGTTTTGTATGTGAATTTTAAAAAGTGTATGCAGGTGTTAATTTTTCCAGTTTCCTTCTCAATAGTCCAAACCCGTATGTCTAAAAGTGTAAAAATCGGCTTGTGTGTTATTTTACATACGTTCGTTTGGAGTACCCCAAGGCAACAAGTGGTTAGTGGACACTGCGTTGGCCATCACTGACTCTTGAGAACCCATCGGCTTATTAAATGCTTGATTACAGTGCGCACAGACAGGAAGTAGCCGCTGCTCTGGAAAAATTAGACCCAGAGCATATGCTGGGTAGAGGGAGCATGGCCTGAGATGCAGCCAAGATAGTAGGGATAGTGGGAAGAAGTCTTCCGACGGTTAGGCTGTCCTGTCTATGGGAGAGCTTTACGTAAAACTTCTCGGGAAAATGCTGTAGATTTCAAGAAAAAATTAACACAAAAAAGTTTGGGTGATATACTTCAAATTCGTTTAAGCCACAGAAACCGTCGGTAGTACTATTGGCTGTTAGGGAGGAAGGTGGGATTGTTCTCTGAGCCCCTGCAGACTCTGGTCACTGGGGAAACAGGAAAATCCCACTGTTTTCTTAAAATGCACTCTTCTGGTTTGAACGAAATACAGGATGGTGTATCCTATAGTTGACCCTTGATTTCAAAATCATAAGTTTTTATTATGGATTATGGTGTTTGTGTACTAGATCGGGACTAGAATAAGACCTAAGTTAACACTTCCTGTTCAGCCTCTTGTGAGTACGTGAGTCCATGCTACTGTGTTGTGTGTCTGTTCCCTACAAAGTACAGGTTTGCTTATGTTATGGTGAGGGTTGTCAGATAACAATTCAACATTTTCTAAGTTCAGAAACAGCTTTTACATTGCTATTCTAGTGGGAATAAGAGGCCTTGCATTTTAAAATAGTGGTTGTCATTACCGTTTGGTTATTTTATATGCAAGGATAGGAAGTGCTTTGGTATTGGGGAGGTGCTTTTGTTTTTTGTTTTTTGTTGTTTTTTTTTTTGCAGGACCAGGGTTCAAACTCACGACCTTGCACTTGCCAGGCAGGCACTTGTGGCATGGAGCCATCTCCCCAGCCCCCATGGGGAGGTGCTTTTGATGCTGGGGTTGAACCCAGGGCTTTTATCTATGCTGAGTGAACTCTTAGTAATGAAGTGCATTCCCAGCCCTATGAAACATTTTATGTGAACTTCTTTAAGAATTGTGGGGGTTAGGGAGACAGCTCCGTGGCACAAGTGCCTGCCTGGCAAGTGCTAGGTAATGAGTTTGAACCCCTGTCCCGCAAAAAAAAAAAAAAAAAAAGAAAGAAAAGTACATGTTCTGTTAACATAGGTCTTGCTTTGATTTGGCCTTAGCCATCCATAAGAACAGTTCATAGCACAATCTGTAATAGCTAGATATTGGAAGCAATCCAAATAACCATGGACCAAAGAATAAGTAAAAGAGCCAGGGAGATAGCTCAGCTGAATAAGCATCTGCCTGGCAAGCACAGGGTCCTGAGTTCAATACCCAGTACTGCAAAAAAAAAAATGTGGTCTTTTTATACAGTGGAGTATTAGCCATGAAGAAGGATAAACTGGAGATTTTCTATAAGTAAATGGATGCAACTTGTGACTGTATTCGAGTGAAATAAATCAGACTTGCATGTGTAAACATCACTTATTATCACCTTAATTTAAAAAAAAAAGTTAACCAGTAGTTTTTTTCCTAAGCCTAAACAGAAAAAAAAATGTAGGTCCTCTGTGAGACAGTATATATACCATGTGCTAGACCAGGAGTGCTGAACCTCTTAGAGCTTTCAGTGGTAAACAACCTGCTGGCACCACCCACTTGATAGTAAGATTTCACTCACTTTAATGAGAATAGTATTCCGTAGTCTCAGTTCACTGGGAGAAGAAATTAGATTTTCTGTAGCTTATGCCTTTTTTGCCCCCTCCCAGCATGTTGTTTACTGTGATCAAATTTAGTTTTTCTTTTTTTAAACTTATGGCTCAGCCTGCCATGGGGGTGGTGTTCAAACTGCATTCCCTGTGGTTGCCTAAGCAGACCGCTGAGCTATCTTGCTGGCCCAGAATTTTTTTTTTTTTTTAAGAATTTTTTATTTATTTATTTATTTTTTTTTCTTGTTTCAGAACCTTTGTTTATTCATTCATTTTTATGGCCGGCTCAGCCTGCCCCGAGGGCAGGGCTGGTGCAGCATGTGGTGCCGGGGATTGATCCGAGGTTCCTGAAGCCGCCCAAGCTTTCCCAAGCAGGGGCTTTAGACCATTGAGCCATCCCACCGGGCCCCTGGCCCAGAATTTTGAACTCAGTTGGATAATGCTGATTGGTTGCACAGGTGTTGCCATTGTATAAATTAGTATCTTTGTTGGAGAAAAATTACTTATCGGTAAGCCAAAAGACAGCACAAATAGACTTGCAAAAAGAAGCATTCATACACATCCTGCCTCTATACATTTTTGGTGAGAAATCTATGAAGATTTCATTTTATTCTATTCTATTTTATTGGGGTGTGTGTTGCCTTGGTCCCCCCCCCCCTTATCTTTTAGTAGTGAAAATTGGGGACCTTCACACTGAGCTGTGTATCTATTTCTTATTTTGAGAAAAGATCTTGAGTGGGCTGGGCTGGGCTGGGCTGGGCAGGAACTTTCCATCCTTTGGTCTCCGTTTCCCAAAATCTAGGATGCCTGACTACGTTTTTAAAAATGATACAGTGAGTATCTTACTGTCAGTTCAACTTTTAGTTTCGTTTTTTGAGAGTCCTAGTATGTAGGTGCAGGCTGGCCTCAACTCATCCTGAGTGCCAGGGATACTGGGATTACAGGAGTGGGGCACTACACCCAGTTTAAAAACCTCATTGTTAATATCTGCACAGATCATAATTTAAGAAACTTTTTTTTTTTTTTTTTTTGAGACAGGGTCTCACTGTGCAGTTGAGGCTGGCCTTGAGCTCACTTTGGTAGCCCAGGCTGGTGTCGAACTCCAACCGATCCTCCTGCCTCAGCCTCCCGAGTGCTGGAATTACAGATGCGTGCTTTTTTATTGTAATTTGAACATCCCTTTAGACTTTGGAAGTATTTTCAGCCAAACTGCTTTTCAGAATTGTTCCTTTTCTTTGCTCTCAGAGGCTGAGGCAGGAAAAGTTTGCCAGCCCAGGAAACATAGATCCTCTCTCAAAGATAAAATTCATTTTTAAAAGAGATTGCAAAAAAAAAAAATAAATAAAAATAAAAGAGATTGCAAAGAAGCTCTGTGCAGTGCCCAATACCAAAAAGAAAAAAGATCCCCTCTTTTGCACATACCCAGTATGATACCGGTATTTTGGCTGGAGTAGAAAGTTTGAACATTGGTTCAGAATGATGGCAATTGGTAAAAACTAGTATTTTATTTATACTTAGTAAAGTGATCATGTGTTAATGTGCTAAGTAAAAGAATTGATAACTTAGTACATAATTTATCTGTACCTGTCTCCCTCTCTTATGGCAAAAACATCAATAATTGGAAGTCACTCCGCCAATTAGGTAACATTGATCTTCTCATAGTGGTAGGGAGAGTGGCACGTGAAAAAGAATGAAAAAGAGGGGAAAGGTCCATGTGACCACAACATAATGAAGATTTTTCAGTGAAAAAGTAAATCAATATGAGAGTTGGGACGTATGGTTTGTTTTTTAACTGTTTTGTAATTGGAGAATGAGAGGTAAAAACAAAGAATGGAAAATGAATTTAGCCCCAAAAGTTAAGCTGTCTTTCATCATGCAGTTAACTTTGCCTTGAACGAAATACTTTCCTAAGTTGTACACACGTTTGTGGAAGTGCCTGCCTAGCCTGCCCTCATTGGATAGTCCTGGGAGGATTTGGCATATGGCTAAGAAAAAAGAAGGGGGCTGGCGAGATAGCTCAGTAGTCTGAAGTGCCTGCTTAGGCAAGCTTAGGCAACCACAGGGACCACAGTTCCATCCCCAGCACCACATGCTGCACCAGCCCCACCCCCGGGTCAGGCTGAGCTGGCCATGAAATAAATAAATAGATAAATAGATAAATAGATAAATAAATAAATAAATAAAAATACAGGGTTTTTTTTTTTTTTTTAAGTAGGAATTAGAAGTTCTGATTTATTCTGAATCTATCTTGGGAGAGGGACTTTATTGGTTAAGCCCCAACAGCTGTTCAAAAGCACCTTCTTTCAAAGCTGTTCTCTGAATCTCTTTATAACAGAAAGAGCAGGAGAAAGGGAAGGCCTAGTTATTACCTCTGTGGGGACCTGGAGTTGGGTATGAAGATTTTAAATGGAAGACATTAGAGATTCAACAAAGAGGCCTGGGCCCTCCGGGATGGCTCAGTGGTCTAAAGCACCTGCTTTGCTTGGGAAAGCTTGGGTGGCTTCAGGGACCTTGGTTCGATCCCCGGCACCGCGTGCTGCGCCAGCCCTGCCCTTGGGGTGGGCTGAGCTGGCCATAAAAATGAGTGAATAAACAAAGGTTCTGAAACAAGAAAAAAATAATTAAATAAAATTAAAAAAAAAAAAAAAAGAGGCCTGTTTCTAGCTTATCTTCCTAAAAGCAAGCACAGTAAATGAACACTAACTAACAAATTCACTTTGGGGCCCCTCTGGTCCCAGGAGACCAAAATCAAAATGTGTCATACACAAATCCCTCTTGGGGGGGCCTAGTTTTAAGGTCTATTAAGACAGAAAGACCACTCATATCTGTAGATAAACGCTGTAAAAACTGTCCTGAGACATTCTCACATTGTAGTCCAGGATGGTTATAAAGTACATAGCTTGGGCTGTCCTAGAACAGTCCTGCCTACTGAACTGGAGTGCTAGGATCCAGTTGGTGTGCACTGCCACAGTTTTTTCCCATTTGTTTTTCCCAAGGGGAACTTTCTTTTCCCTGTCCTGAGTTATGTACGTAATCTCCAGAAATTCTGCCTTTGAGAGTTGAGTTCTTTATAAGTTAATGTATATGTAACTATAGATGCATGTTGTACCCTTTTTTCTATTAGTCTCATCAACTAATGTATAGGCTCCAAAAAAAATTATAGGCTCAAGGCATTGACTCTTAACAGTAATTTTCTTCCCTTGCCCACAATTGCTATTCTTGGTTGCTAAAACTGAGAACAGAACATCTTTTGCAAAGATTGTTAAAGCCTTAAACAAGTTGAAAGGCTATGAATGGGGCTTTCAGACCTGCTGTATTTTTTGAGTATAGTCCTTAGTCTGCTGTGATCTTGACTTTATGCATTAATCCTCATTCTCTTGGTGTGTATTTACCAGTAATTCATCTTCTTGGCCTCTGAAGATCTCTGGGGGTAACATTATTGTTTTAGTCTTATAGGAAAAGCCTAAGGACAGACTTTCACTCTGCCCCTCCCCTCCCCATCAATGTAGTTCAGACTGGCCCCAATTTACAAAGATCCTCTTGCATAGGCTTCCCAAGTGCTAGGATTATAGGCATGTGCTACCATGCCCATCCAGGTGGACCTTTTATAGCCTTACAGCCTCTGTCCTACTTACTCCAATAAATGTAGTTGTTGCCTATTGAGAGAACTTAAAGGTTTTGAGCTTGTATTCATGAAGTTCTCACTTCCCCTCTTGGAATCTCTGCCTCTTGGCTTTCTGTGATCCAAAAAAGATCTATCCCATCTGCAACAAGAATAGACTAGCCACAGGATGAAGTGTAATCCTAGCACTTGAGGCTGAGGCAGGAGGCTTCTAAGTTTGAGTCCAGCCTAGGTGGTTTGGCAGCTTAGCAAGACCTTGGCTCAAAATAATAATTCAAGGTCTGGGGATTTAATTCTGTGGAAGTTGTATAGTGTGACATGCTCCCACCCTTAAATGTTGAGTGTACCTTTTTAAAACTTGTGGCTGAATGCCTTTTCTTTACTGACTTTGTGTGTTTGTTTTTTTGGCGGGGGGGTTCAAACTCCGTGACCTTCCACTTGCCAGGCAGGCACTTGTGCCATGGAGCTATCTCCCCAGCCCCACTTTGTGTTTTTTATGGTTTGTCTATTCTTTATCAATGTTTTTCCACATTGGGTAGAAAGTTAGATGGTACTTTCAAGATACATGCAATGCCTAGAATTTTCATAGTCAAGAAAGATAAAGAATTCAGTTGGAGCCTCGTGTGGTGGCACACACCTGTAATCCCAGCACTCCGGAGGCTGAGGCAGGCGGATTGGTGCAAGTTCGAGACCAACCTGGGCTATAAAAGTGAGCTCAAGGTTAGCCTGAACTGCATAACAAGACCCTGTCTCAAAAAGACAGAAAAAAAAAAAGGCAGTTGGAGAAAACATTTCCAGCAAGTTTGAAGAAATTGACATTTTAAATATTAGTAGCAAAAAAAAAAAAAAATTAGTAGCTGATAGTCAAATGTTCATATTCTTTTAACCTATCAATAGATTAAAATGCATACCATAATATTCATAGTTTAGTAGTGAATAACATTATTTTAGTGCTGATTTAGTGGTAACTAGAATAGACATGAGCCTGACAGGAAAAGCATACAATCTGGCTGTGACATTTTTGTGTGTTGTTGGTGTTCAGGGTTGAATCTAGGGCCTTCCCTGCCTGACTCTCCAGGGTATGGTAATGTGAATGTGCCTGCATTCACATCCGCCAGGCTGCATTCCTGGCCATTTTTTAAAGGAGACATCTCACTTAAGTTGCCTAAACTGGGTTTGAGCTTGCTATCCTCCTGCCTACATCTTTTTTTTTTTTTATTTTTATGGCCGGCTCAGCCTGCCCTTCGGGCAGGGCTGGTGCAGCACGTGGCACCAGAGATCAAATCGTGGTCCCTGCAGCCACCCAAGCTTTCCCAGCAGGCGCTTTAGACCACTGAGCTATCCTGGCAGGCCCCCCTACACCTCTTTTTTTTTTTTTTTTTTGGTCTTTTTGAGACAGGGTCTCGCTATGCAGCTGAGGCTGGCCTTGAGCTCACTTTGGTAGCCCAGGCTGGTCTCAAACTCGCACCGATCCTCCTGCCTCAGCCTCCCCAGTGCTGGGATTACACCACACCCAGCTCCCCCTACATCTCTTAAGGTGCTGAAAATACAGGCATGTACCACCTAGCCAGCTGCAGTGGCTATTTTTAAACTCTACTTTTTTTTTTTTTTTTT
>PVJA010043993.1:0-16460 GCA_004027025.1 Myocastor coypus | reverse complement strand
TGGGATTATGTATTTTAGTACTGATGGGATTATGAGTCTGAGTACTTCTGGGATTATGGGTGTAGCCTAAGGCAGATAGGCTGAGGTGGAGAGCCTGACTGTAATATAGAGAGAGACAGACTCACGCTTTTGTTCTCTGCTCCCTTGGTTGGTTACCTGTGTCACCATTTTGTTGCTGTTCCATTACCATGAACTGCTGCCTTCTGCCATGTGCCTCTCTGCCTTGGAGCCAGCTGAGTATGGACTGAAACTTCCAGTAACTGTGAGCTAAATAAACCTTTCCTTCCTTCATTTTGGGTGTTGGGTATTTGTCTCAGCAATGAGTAAAAGGTTAGTACAACACCTCCCAATCCATCGGCCCCCGGATAGGATGCCCTCTGAGGACCATTGCTTTGTCTTTCATAGCTTCTACTTCTAACTCTGGTTGCCATCACTACAGCCTTCTTTCTTTTTCCTGGGCTGTCATCCAAACTCAGTACTTTGTTAGAGAGATGGACAAGCCTGCTACTCTGGAAGCAATGTTTCAGCATAGGCTGACTGCTCTGCTTTCAATTTGTTATCTACACCTGCACCCTGAGGTTTTTCTTTGCTTTCCTGGGCATAAGCTTATTGTACAACCTTATTTATAATACTTTAGGTAGCATTTTATATATTCTGTGGCACAAGGTAGACTCATGTTGACAGAGTACACACAAGCATAATAGGTGACAAGTCCCTATTTCTTTTTCTTTCTGTTGTCAGAGACCACATGCAATCATGAAAGAAGACAAGTCCCTAATTCTTCTCTCTGGTTAGATTTCCCTTTTCAGTGAAACATAGCTACCTGATTTAGAAAAGATAAGTTTCCTCTGAATGGAGTAGCTTAATACATTAAGTGTGATGTTTTGCAAAGGGGCTCTTAGCCTTTATAAATTTTTTATTAAAGTTATCCAGAGACATAGAACATAGAAGACAGCTACCTATCTATCTATCTATCTATCTATCTATCTATCTATCTATCTATCTACCTATCTATATCTATCTACCTATCTATCTAATTATCTATCTATCTATCTATCTATCTATCTATCTACCTATCTATATCTATCTACCTATCTATCTATCTAATTATCTATCTATCTATCTATCTATCTATTATCTGTTGGCCCACCTACATAATCTACCCAGAGACTTATTATGAATATTGTGTCGGGTGATTGTAGGGGATGAGAATTCTCACAGACTACAAGCTGAGGACCTAGGAAAACCAGTGATATAATCCAGTCCAATTCTAAAAGCCCAAGAACTAGTGACACCAAATCTGAGGCCAGGAGACTGATATCCCAGTTGAAAAGAGAAAGAGAATTTGGATCTTCTTTACATTTGGTTCAATCTGGATTCTCCATTGCTGCTGCTGACTGACTTCCATGGTGAGGCTAAATCTTCCCTCAGGGCACTGATTTGGGGCCACTCTTCCAGAAGCACTTCCTCAGATGCACTCTGAAGTACTACTGTGCTATGCTCTCCCTGGCCATCCCATAGACCAGTCAAGGTAAGTCCTTAAAACTAACCATTACATCTTGCTTTTTTGCCACTTCTAACTCAGTGTTACCAGGATCCACCTAGTTGTTTAAGTTAGGAGCAGAAGGGTCTTTTTCTTTTTGCCGTGGGCTTCTGCTTATCTCTACATCTATCACGTCACCAGTCTGACTGCAGTCTGCCTTCCCTGGACACACACTGCCTCATCCTTCTACTCTTCCGCCTTCCGTTGCAGGTGGCTGACTTTCATAGTTTGTACTTGTCAGGCTCCACAATGAGCTGGCGACCAGCTGGATTTTGTCAATTGGCAGCGCTATTTGGTCTTCATCAGTAAAAGTGAGAGGTCCCTGCATTTTAGCAGTGTACTCTGCAGTCCTTTCACCTTTTCCCTGGCTTCAGCCTCTGCTGGACTGGCCCCCAATGTCAGATGCCCCAGCCATGGATTCTGTGGATCTCTCCAGCCTCCTCCCGTCAGCCCTCTGCATTAACCTCTGGAGGTGTTGCTCCCCAGGGAGACCTCCCCACCTTTCCCTGTTTAGCTTTTCATCAGTTGTGTTACAGGGACAGTCCACTTCTCTCATGTTGAAGACAGCCACAGTGGATTCTGCCTGTGGGTCACGCACACCGACTGTGTGGTTGCCCCGGGGCCCTCTAATCTGCATCTCCGCCTCCATTCTTAGCACCGCAGTCTATGCAGTACTGTGAATCAGACCATAGCCTTGGCTTGTGGAAAGCCCCACACTGGCTTTTTGTTGCGCTTAGAATGAAGCATGTGTTATTTAACAAGAACACCAGGCCCACGTATAGGTTTTCATTCCCAGCTTCTTCCACATGGGGTTGCTCAGGATCCCATAATCTTTTTCTTTTTTCTTGTTGAGACAGGGACTTGCTATGCAGTTCAGGCTGGCCTTGATCTCACTTTTGTAGCCCAGGTTGGTCTCCAACTCACACTGATCCTCCTGCCTCAGCCTCCCGAGTGCTGGGATTACAGGAGTGTGCCACCACGTCTGGCTGGCAATCCCACAACCTTTGCTTTTCCATCTAATGAAAAAAAAAGATAAGCCCTTCTATACTCCTGCACATGGGCATATGCTGTCTCTTTCCTTGAAATGCAGTTCCTCTCCAAAGGTTGACTGGAGGGTTTCTCATTGAGGCTTCAAGGTAGACTAGTAGACAAGGTAGACAAATCTCTGATTGTGCAGATCAAGATAAGAGTGCTTTTGGGTAACGTGTTTCTTCTTCAGGTGTTATCAGAACTTCAAACTATTTAGTCGTGCATCAGTTCATTGGCCAAGTGTTTCTTGCCTTAGGAATCTGGGTTCACAATATTTCTGTCTCCCACAGTTTCTTCAGTGCCCTCGTACATGAGATGTTCCACAATTATTTTGGGGTGAATATTAAAGGTATGAATAGAGGGAGTCTAAAAGCACAGTTTTATCTACATTAATAATTAGTTGAGCTTTGAAATGAAACATTGTACGGAATGGCTCCTGGTAGTGCCCCTTGGGTCACGTCCCTTCTGACTCAGACAAGATTTAGTTTCTCTTCAGGCTGCTTTGCTGGCTTCTGCTCTTTCCCATTGGAACTTCTCGTGAATTCTCATGAAGACCTCTACAGAGTAAAGTAAGAGAAAACCTGGAGCCAGCTTTTGAATAGAAAAGGATTATATTGGTCAAAAGGGGAATTTTGTAATGAATCACCAGAAAAATGTATTTTTTTAAACCTGTTCTTGTGTTGCTTGGCAGTCTCTCCTCAAAGCATTCCCACTCTCTTTCAAAACACTTCCCCTATTGTTCTTGCCATTTCTGAAGCAGTCCAAGAAGTCTTCCTTCATGGGTGTTGTCTCAGTTACTATTCTCTCGTTGCTGGGACAAATGCCCAACACACAAGCTTAGGGAAGGAAAGGTCTATTTAGCTCACAGTTCCTGGGGGTTTCAAGACCCTGCCCCTGCTTTATAGGGTCTGGATGAGAGGCTGAGGCACGGCCATGTCCAGGATGATCTGCTCCACGCCTCCACACGACCGCCGCCTGGGTGGGTGGGGCCCCCTGACAGTGCATGCTGTTAGTTTAATGGTTTGTGCCTCTCTTGGCCATGCCCCCTCAAACCCCACCCCTGGAGCCGTGATAGTCCCATGATTTACATGAGACTTTGGCAGGGGGGTGGGGGACGACTAGATACAAACCATAACTGGATCTTTAATTACCTTGTGTGGCTTCTTTGATATCCACAATTGATTCAAAATGCTTATCACTCATTATTATTTTGACTTTGTGGAAGAACCAGAATTCACACGGTACCAGATTTGGTGAATCAGGTAGATGAGGACACACTGTAATGTTTTAATGAGCCCATCAATCTGCTGGGTGACACAAGACAGTGATCTTTGCTGTGTACTTTGTCATTCTTCCTACAGATACTCTCAAAGCAGGAGTCCAGAACTGCTTCAAAAAGTGGCAAGAATGATGGGGTAAGTGTGTGCAGTGCAGGGAGAGTATTTTCAGGGACTGATGCTAATGGTATCTTCTACTGTAACAGGTTTTTTAAAGAATTAAACATACAGCATATTAGCCTTTGTGATTGTCACTTGTGTCTGAGAGCCCTGCAGGTGAACAGGGGAAGCTGGTGGGCAGAAGTGTGTGGCTGGCCTGTGCACTTGGCTGCTGTGGAGGAACCAAATGTAGGCTACAAATCAGTCCAGAGATGTAGCTTAGGAAAGCACTCTCATCGGGACATTGACATGTGAAATGCCAACTTTAGGATTCCCATGTAATTGTATTCCTCACTGATACCAATCCTTTCTTGAAAAGAGATGACCAAACAGACCCCAGACTAATTATCTGGCTTTCTTGAGTTAGAACACATGCATGCTAGCTGTAAATATGATAGCTGTGCCTTCAATATATGTTCATAGCATCTTTCTTTCTTTTTCTCTTTCTTTCTTTCTTTCTTTCTTTCTTCCTTCCTTCCTTCCTTTCTTTCTTTCTTTCTTTCTTTCTTTCTTCCTTTCTTTCTTTCTTTCTTTCTTTCTTTATTCCTCTCTGTTCCTTTCTTCCTTTTTCTTTCATCTGCTTTCTTTCTTTTTTACACTGTGTTTACTTTTAATGTATTTGATACAGTATCTCACTACGCAGCTCTGACTCCTAGTGATCCTCCTATTTTCAGCCTCCCCAGGGCTGGGACTACAGCCATGTGTCACCACGCCTGGACTTGGCCGCAAGCTCAGTGCTCTCTGGGGGTGGGGCTGGAGCAGCCTGAGGGACTGGGGATCAAACCCTGGTTCCCGTGCTTGCCAAAGCAGGCACTTAGTCTGCTAAGCTATCTGGCTGGCCCTGCACATTGCTTTTATTGTTATAAAGGAACAGTAAAATATATGCTCAATTTTGGACTTGTTTATTTGGAGTAGGTACATGCTTTGTATGCCCAATTAAGTATGAATAAAACATTACAGCTTCCATTTGCCTTTTGATTTATTATCTGACATAACTTGGCTCCTCTGAAAAGCAGCTACTTATGTGCTATGAAAAAACATAAAGTTAAAAGATGATTTGTGTAACATTCCATCAGTAAAATTCTCCTAACTGATTATTTCTCCTGCACAGGATACAAGGAAAATTAATATTTATTATGATGATATTGAAATATAATGAATTTAAATCATCACAAATATTAACTAATTCAGTCACATAATTTTATGCATCACAGTGTTTAGTCCCCAAGACGTGAGCTGCCATGAGCCACAAGCCACAAGCCCCCAGCTGGACCTGGCTTGCGGCTGAGTGCAGTGTTAAGTATGGCAACTTCTCACCGGCTCACTCTTTGCCTGAGAATCTCTGCCATCCACAAATATCTGTCCTAAATCTCAATCAGTGCCAAAGATTATTTTCTGTGGTTTTTGACTGTTGAAAGCATTTTAATGTCTGGGCCTTTTATCTGGAAGCTTAGTTACGGTGATTGCTCATTTAATAAGCTCTGATGACAAATTCCTTTCAGGTTTTCTATACCACCATAGTCAGCTATGCTGAACAATATTTTGTTTTTCTTGAAGTTCTCATTATGCTTCATCATGGCTCAAAAATGGCACGTATAGGAAGGTGCACACAAGTTAGGTGGGGTGACAGCCACACAAAGACTCCAGCCTCCACTCTGTACAGTGGGAACATGCGTGTGACCTGGCTGACTACCTTTGGGCCTCTCCTGCCCTTTGCTGTTAGTCTTTCACTTCCTGCCCCCAGGACGCTGAGCTGGCACCACATCCCAGCCCCCCTTTGAAGATAGAGTCTCTTTAGGTTCCTATCTATTTGGAGGCCTTGAGTCAAGTTGTGATCCTTCTGTCCCAGTCTCCCAGCATTACCAGGTGTAAGCAACCAGGTTCAGACTGCTGTCATTCTTAATTCTTCAAAAATTTTTGATCTGTTAGTGTACAGGGCAAGTCTAATTAATAAGTAAAATAATAATGGGAAACATTTCCTCCCTTACCTTGTATTCACGTATTAAGTTGTTCCTTGAAACAGTCATTCATGTATTCAGCCATTAGCGGTTACTGATTTTAAACCAGGTATTATTGAAGAAATAGAATATCGTTAGGGAACATTATCCAATGTAATTTTGTGCACTATAGAAGAACACAGGTAGCTTGATAGATGGGCATGTGTATAACATATTGCCTAGTATATATTGGCTTGTATCTAAATGTCCCCTGCAAGACCTCATGCAGTCAAGGGGGGAGGGGCTTTTGGGAAGAGTCTGGATCTTGGATGTATAATGATAAGATTAAAGGTGTTGTGTTGGAACTGAGTGTGACCACTAAACTGTGCCACTAGTTGGTTTGGTGTTGTTCTGGGTATAGATAATGGAAAGCGATTGAAACCCCCCCCCCAAGGCAGATCGCTTACAAGAGATAAGGGGGACAAGAAGGCTGCTGCTGCTTGCTACTTTGCCATCTCTTGCCTGCTTGCTGTGAGCTGCTGCTCCCCTGATTCCCCTCTGCCATGCAACCCTGCCTTGGAGCCAGCTGACTCTGAACTGAAACTGTTACGAACTGTGAACTGAAACGAACCATTCCACCCTTAACTTGTGTGGGCCAGGTATTTTGCTCAGCAATGAGAAAAGTAACTAAGACAGTACATCATCAAATGTCAAGGTCTGGATATTCAGCAGGACATTACATATTTGTGAGTGTAAGTATTAATCTTGTCCATAAATTGTTGAGTACTTCCCCCATGCCAATCCATGATGATCACCCTCTTTTTAAAATTCATGACGTGACCCAGCAACCAGGTCCAGCATGAGAGTGAGACCAGCCAGGGCCTTCTGGAAACTCATTCAATCCAGCAACAAAGCCTGGTATGTGAGTGGAGCTTCACCCATCAGACAGGCTTAGCATGGAAATCTTTATCAGAACTCCCTGCAGAGAGGCTAGAGACAAGACTCACTCAGCTGATCCAGAAGTGGAACATCTTGCCAGATTGGCACAGCAGGTTCACCTCCAAGGACTGCAGCAGGAATAAGTGGAGTGCAGCAGCCAGACCCAAGCCATACTCACCTGGTAGATCCAGATCTGATGCTAAGATAAGAAATCTACCAAAGCTCTGCACCAAAGGTCAGGAGGCAGGGCTATACAAAATTACAAAGAGAAGGAATAAAATGTATTCTCAGACCCTGAGTCCATCCAAAACATATGTAAGAGACAATAGCAGAGAAGAAATTGGAAATCACACACCTGAAATCTCTGAAATAATAGCATCTGAAGTAAAGAAACTACTTCAGAAAGATATACAGGAAATCAGATTAGAAATAATTCCTGAAGTAAAAAAGAAAACAAAAGAAATAATACCTATAATAAAGTACTAAGTACTTCTAAAGAAAACACTGATTAAAAAATAGAGAATAGAAAGATGATGGAATCCTTGACTGAGCAGTATAGGAAAGTAATAGAATGTATGAAGCAGATTCAAAGTGCTACACAGGAACTTAAAACCTCAATCACAAGCTGGCAAAACCATTTCAATGAAAGTGAAAATAGACTTTCAGATCTTAAAGACACCATTGCAGCTAGTGAAGAGGTAGGAAGAGATCTCTTAAAAACAAGTAGGATGCAAGAAAAAATAATTCAACATCTACAAGATAATGCAAAGGTAAACAACATAGGACTAATAAGCATCAATGAGAAAGGAGTTTGTACAAATGATTAAAAAAAGAATGTAGGCAGAAGTAATAGCAGAAACTTCCCAAATATGGGGAAACCATTTGACACCGAGGTAAACAAAACATACAGAACTCCAAATAACATCAACTCAATTGAAACCACACCCAGATATAGAATAACCAATAGAATCAATAATCAATGATCATGAAAATTCAGCACAGGAACAGTGTATTAAAAGCCAATAGAAAAAGAAGCAAATCACATTTGAAAGAAAACCCATGAGAATAATGGCAGATTTCTCTTTACAAGCCATCAAATCAAGAAGAGCATGGAGCAAAGTATTTCAAGTCTTGCAAGAAAAAAATTTCAGCCCAGAACTAATATACCCTGCAAAACTCTCTTTCAAATTCAGTGGAGAAGTAAAATACTTCCAGGACAAAGAACAACTAAAGAATTTCATGATGACAAAGCCAACCATGCACAGCTTACTAAAAGATATTCTAGAGCAGGATCAAAATGACCAGAACTGCATGAAGGAGAATAAAAAGAATCCATCAGATAGGGCAAACAATTAAACATAGGAGAAAAAGAGTTATACAAAAGCAATCTTTCAGCTATTCTTTTGTATACAGCAGCAGAATATGTTCATCATATTCTACAAATGGACTTCTCCTGCACCCTATGCGTCATGATTCTGTCTGGTTCTACAGGGTGGATATCAAGGAAACAGCAGTAGCTCAGTCCCACAAGTGACACCTGGCCACCAATAAGCATCATCGACACAGTCCACATCCACAACATATTAGAACTCTGTGTGATATCTTATCCCCAAACTGTTAGAAGTTCAGGTCAGATATTTGCCATTCCAGTATTTGTGTTATATTTTATTCTTAGCAATTGTTTGCTACCTTGGAAACTTTTTCTTCGTTAATATCTTTGCATATATTAACCCATTCAAATACTGTGTGAGTACTGTGAATTGATTACAGGTTTGTACATTTGATATACAGCATTCTGGCCCCTGTGTTGGACTCATGATCCGATTTGAATTTTGGATTATTATTTTGGCATATTTAATTTAACTTAATTTTAATTAATCAATATTTAATGAATTTTCTGAATATTGTTTGTACTTTTTCTTTTATGATTCATACTGTATTTTTGACTTACAGTCTATTTAAAAGACATGGTATGATCTTTTCTTCTAGTATTATAAACTTTAAAAAGAAATATATATATATATATATATATATATGTATATACACACACACACACACACACACACACACACACACACACAAGATAGCTAGGATAGATACACAGTTATTTTGTCTTAGTTTATTGAGAATAAAAGTTTGTACTAACATGGTTTAGACAAGATATCAGGACTGCATTTTTTCCTCTGAATAATTACCATTAAGGCAACAATTCGCATGGTATTAATTATTGTATCCATCCTACTAACTTGTTTTGAAACTGTTTCACACCTACTTTATCTTTTTTTCTCATTAAAGAGAGTAAAAAAAGATTAAAATCTGTTGCCCAGCTTCACCATGCTTTGAAGTGGGGTAACCAGGTCTCCAAGATCTTGAGGTCTCAGCCAGTTCCCGGAGTATAGAACCAAAAGTTGACACAGGCTTTTTTAAAAATAGGACACTATAGAACAAGATAATTTTCTCATATTTTTATGTAGGAACTGTGTATTCATGGGTGAACAAGTTACATGTTAAAGGCTAGTTGTATCTGTATTAAAATTCAATAAAAATGAGTTAGTTAGAAAAGAAGTAAAATAAAATAAAATAGAATTCATGATAGGTCATGCATTATTTGGCCTAGGAGAATTGCTGTAATAAACACCCCAAATAGCAGTAGTCTAATCTCTAAAGAGAGATTTTTTTTTTTTTTCCTATGCAGTGATCTAGGCAGAGCTCCTGCCATCCCCACCTTGAGCTTTTTCCTTCTCCCACTCAACTTTCTGCACACATCTGGCCAACCAGGGTAGCACACGCACAGAAGGGCCTCTGGGCCTTGGCAGGGCCCACATCGGGCAGCATCACACATCCATTCTCCTTACCTGCCTGTGGCCACAGTCAAAAACAATTTCAATGTAATTCAAGGCAGTACTAGGACTGTAGTCTCCCTGTGAGCCCAAACAAAATTAAAATTATTTGCAAAATTCATCATATTATTTATGTCATCACATTTATGACCTAGTGTTGCTATTATTGTTGATATTCTCAATTTGTATTTTAAAGTGACAATATTAGAAAGGTAAAGTAACACCCTTATGGCAAGTAAACTGCCGGGCTGAGATGGCGTGGTTACATTTTGTTAACTGCACCAGTGATCTGAGCTGGTGTAGCATAGCCTTATTAATGAAGAGAGCATGAATAGACTTCTTTTTGGACCTGAATGATTACTTAAGTTCATTTCTAAAAATAAAACAGCCTAACTACCTACTGAATTTTAAAATATTCTGAAACATTTGCTTCCAAGTAAGTGATTTTGACTATACATAAATCAGATGGGAACTAATTACTTATTTTAACCACATTGGTTACAATTAATTACCAGGAAATTTCTGACTTTGCCTTGTAGAATTCAGAGTCACAGTTAAATGTAGCTTGCCTTTGTGATGACTAAATTAAAAGGAATTATGGCTGGGTTGTGTGCGTGGCTAACTGGACCATCTGCGAGAGGTGCTCCCAATCATTAATTAATAATTTGCTGCTTTTTAATAAATAATACTGTGTTTTGTAGTAATTCATGAATAGCTAATATGGCAGATAAAACATCTACTTCTTCATTTTAATAGTAGCTTCACACAAGTTCTGTTTTGGTGCAAATCTTGAGTTTTTATATTACTATTATTATTATTATTATTATTATTATTATTATTATTTTGCAGTACTGGGGATTGAACTCAGGACCTTGTGCTGCCAGGCAAGCACTTATTCTACTGGGCCATCTCCCTGGCCCCTCTTATATTTAATTTATGATATTTTTGAAATAAGTAACTATCCAAAAAAAGTCCTATCAAACTGTCTTCCTTTATATTGAGACTAGTTAGACTGTTCAATCCCCTGAAGAGTTCCAGAAATGTTATCACCAAGTAAGAAATGCCAGAAATTAAAATTAAGTCTTAAGGTGGAAATCAAGTGAGCACTACGTATTTGGTCTGCGAACAAAACTGTTCATGATATCAGGGTGTCTCAATTACTCTTCTTTCATTGTTGGAACAGATACCCAATACCCAAAATGAAGGTAGGAAAGGTTTATTTAGCTCACAATTACTGGAGGTTTCAGTCCGTACTCAGCTGGGTCCAGCGCAGAGTGACACATGGCAGAGAGCAGCTGTTCATGGTGGTGGCAAAGAGCAGAGAGCAAAAGGGAGGGCTAGTGGCAGCACCGGCAACCGAGGCAGGCAATCTCTGTCCCTTAAGTATCATTCAGGCTATTGCCCCAGGCTGGGGAAGTACTCACATCCCTAATCCCAGCAGCACTAAAATCCATAATTCCAGCCTTGGGTCACCCATAATCCCAGTGGATCATGAGTTAATCACAAACTCTGGAAGTCTCTGCCCCATGACTGCATGAAACTTTGGGGGTATAACTAGACACAAACCATAACTCAGGGTATTTGGTAGGTCCAGAATTGTGACACAGGGTGCATTGACTCATACCCTGGCTTTGTTATTTATTTCTTTATTTCAAGGTTTTGCTAAGATTTCCAGGCTCGTCTTGAATTTGTTATCTTCCTGCTCACCCTCTTGAGTAGTGGGGATTGTGAGTGTGTGTGTGTGTGTGTGTGTGTGTGTGTGTGTGTGTGTATGAAGGAATAATTTTATTCCTCACTTGACATACAGTCCTTGAAAGATTGCTAAATAATATATAGGGTCCTCAGTTATCACATGTGAGCTAACTGCTATGTGCTGATGTATCTCAAAACTCGGGACAGAGCAGAATCATTAAGATGGAGCTCAATTACTTTGGAAATTGACATGAATGCTACTAAGCACCGCTTTTAAAAATTGAATTTTAAGAAAACATCTTAACCAAACTAGTATAATGACATCAGGGGTTGAAACGTGACCTCTGGCGAGGTAAGTCACAGTCCTAGCCCTACACTGTCAAGCGTGGTGTTCCCTACAAGTCAGTTCTCAGTGGGTGGGATCAGAATGAGGCGGCTGAGCAGCACTTAATTTTGTGCCCTTGGCGTCTTCATGAGGTCAAACAGTGTGGCGACACACAGACACACTAGCAATGAGCTGTCCACAGAGGCAGAGGCCCGGAGGCTCAGCTGCAAGCAGGGGACCACCTGGGACTGATGGTCCCACCAGAGCTGGGAAGAGGCCTGAAAGGACGCCCTCTAGCGTCTGCTAGGAAGCACGTTGATTTCCCCCCTCTTTTTTGGAACTGTAAAAGAGACAATTTATGTGCTTTTCATGTTTACTAATTTGCTCACAAATCATGTGCTTGAGATGCATAATAAATGTATGTCTCAGTTACTCTTCTCTCTTTGCTGGGACAGATACCTGACACCCAAAATGGAAGAAAAAAAGGATTATTTAGCTCACAGTGGAGGTTTTCGCCCATCCTCAGCCGGCTCCAAGGTAGGGTGGTGCATGGCAGAGAGCAAACTTTCATGGTGACGGCAAAGAGCAAGAGCAAAAGGCGGGGGTGCAGCTCAGGCAGCTAGCCAGCCTCTCTCCCCTCCTCACATTGCAATGCAAATTACCTATCCGGACCACAGTAATCAACCACAAACTCCAGAAGCCACCCCTGGGGCTTTCGGGAAGGGGGACACCTAGACACAGACCATAACAGTGCGCATCATAGGAGACTGTCCCTGCACACTGCCACCTCCCCACCCTTCCCTTCCCTCCCCTCTCTTGGGTACTCCATTCCACGGTCCTTTCCCAGTTCCACAAGGGCTGCCTTCCGATTGCCTGCTATCTCACTTATTTATACTTTTCACGTAAGACAGATGTTACAATATTCCACCTTCTGTGTAGGATTTATTTCAGTTAGTTTGATGCTCGCGAGGTGTACGCATTGGCTAACAAATGACACACACATCCTTCTTTGGAACTGAGTAGTACTCCGTTGTGTATACATACTACGTGTTCCATGATCTTGATAGAAACAGCCAAGGGCTTTCAGAACAACCCCCCCCACCAGGTGCACAAGAAATTTGTCCTGTTTTTAAGCAACACAGTCTATAATACATTTAAAAAAAATAGCAGCCCTAAAAAATACATAGAAAAGAGCTGTGAGTCAAGCAAGAAAAAGAAAAAAAAAAAAAGAAAGAAAAAAAAAAAACACTTCCTGTGCACCTGTTCTTGTTCTTTTAGGGCTGAAGGTGAGTACTTCCCGTGGAGCTGAGTACCACAGCAGCCCGGTAATTCCGGCAGCTTCAGGCCTGTTCATCAGGTTAGTCTGAAGAGATGCCACTATCAACGTCTGATTTATGAGCCATGGCAGTCCCGTGGGCTGAAGAGGCCCCACCCTCCTGGTTATCATCATAGTGGAGTAGAGGGTGCTACTGGTAATAAAGTGGGCTGCTCCTCCAAGCCTTTGTACAGCCAGGAGCCTGAAACACTCAGCAGCGCACTCACTCCTTTCTCCTGCAAGCTCAGAGTCACTTTCCTGTCAGGAGCCTTGGTTCTCTGGGTTTCTCAAGGTACAAGATTTTAAGGGAAAGGAAAGAGAATTTGGAATCCCAGATACTAGGAGCCTGGTGATTCTGTTAGAACCTCCAGCATCATGGACTTGCAATAACACGAAGCAGGCACTAGGTGGCGTCACCAATGAGCCCCCAGGCCCTTGCACCCCTACTAAGTCCTTAAGAGAGTGCTTTTTTCTGCGCACCTGTTGGCTGCCCCTGATCAGCAGCCCAATGCCCATTTGTGGTTTGGGACACTGTTTTTCTTTTTTTTTCTTTTTCAGCAAGGGTCTACAGGGTCTCGATACATAGATCGGACTTGTACTGATCCGCCTGTGCTCACCCTCCCAAGTACTGGGATTACAGGTGCACGCGACCATACCCAGTGTCAACTGCTGTCTCAGCGCGACCCTGGACGCGAGGCCCTCATAACACGTCAGGGATAGAACCCAAGCTGCTACATCTGTTGAGGCATTGTTGGGCCCTATAATTCCTGGAGAGCAGTGATACAGAAGATGAACGTGGAGTGGGGAGACGGATACAGAAGATGAACGTGGAGGGGGAGGCGCCTGCAGGGGGCGCTGAGGAGCAGGAAAGACATCGGTCTATACTTGAGCTCCCCCTAGCTGCCCTGGGTGCTTCCTCTTTTCTGTTTTCTCCCGACCTTCCTCCACCCTCCTCCTGCAGAACCTTCCCCCGGGGTCCCAGTACGATGATGACTTGTTCTTCCCGAGAGGCTCCCGTGTTGTTGGCTGCAGCTTTCAGGAGGGTGTGGCTTGCTTGCTTCGCATCACAAAACCGGGCTTCTGCACGCTCAGTAGCTGGCTATCTGTGAGGTGTGTTTTGAGGCTGCTAAGACGCTTCTTGCACCTGAGAGCTCCTCCATACCTTCAAAGCCTGGTGCTTGTGTTCGTGGAGTAGCTATCTGTTATTTAAATTGATCATTTTTTCATAGACAAGAGAACAGATCAGACGCAGCCCAGGCATTGAGTGCATTCAATATGCAGCACTTTTTTTTTTTTTCTTTCAAGTAATCAATATCAACTTGGGGACAGAAGTCTTCCTTCTACACCTTAGGTTTGCAAGGTTTTTTTTCTCTCTCTCTCTTTACGTTAAAAATAATGTTTTTACTTCAAAGATAGTCTTTAAACAAATGGAATAATGAAAATTGGTTTACATTAATGTGACTGTGAAAAGAGGTCTTACAGGAAATGCATGAATTAGGTTTCATATGAGTCAAGTGGAGTGCAATAGAAAAATTCGTTTCTTGTTTTATTTACAGTTCTTGCATTTTACAATTCTGGTCATTTAGAAATGTAGGCTTACAAAAACCTGTCACTTGATTCATTAGTCTAGGATTGCTTATAGCTTGGTTATTAACATTATTTTTAAAACGCAGCTCATGCTTCAGTTACGCCCACGCATAGTTTTCTAAATTTTATTTAAAATTTAGATTTTTAAGGCGTACTATTCTTTTACATTTCAACTTTGGGTTCCTTCCTCACACAGTAAAAAAAAAATTACGGATTTTTTGATTACTGAGATTCTGGGTTAAATGCGCCACCTCGTGGTTGAATAAAAAAGTTCACACTTAACTCCTAATTCGATGATACTATAACTGGCTTTCCCACTTGTGGGTTTTAGAAAAGATGGCTATGGGCTGTACAATTACAGATAGTAGCGCCCGCCAGATAGCTCAGCAGACCGAGGTTAGAACCCTGGAACCACATGTCATGCCTTCCCTGCTCCCGGGGCACGCTGAGATGGCAACTGAGACTGGGCGTGGTGGCACATGCCTGTAATACCAGCGCTTGAGAGGCTGAAAACAAGAGGATCACTACATAAAATAAAATAAAAAGTCACACATAGTCTGCGTACAGGTCCTGATACTGTAGCTGCAGAAGTATCATTCTGAGGTTTGCCAAAGACTCAAGGAATAAGTACTGCACGCCATCTGGTAGAAGAAGGTCAAAATGTTATCTCTGTCAAGTTAATAACTTGAAGACCTTGGCTCTTCTTCAGAAACCTTTCCTGTCATCCTACAGTCTACGTGTCTACAGTTTAGAAATAAATTAAACGGAGATGTGTGTGTGTGTGTGTGTGTGTGTGTGTGTGCGCGCGCGCGCGTGCGCGCAGATGAGGCAGGGTACAGCGAAGTAACTAATTTGCTTCTCCTCTCACAAACCCCTGTTCACCCCCACTTCTCATGGCAAACGCAGAAAGGATGGTGGGTGTCTATGGGGGAGGGGCTTCAAGTCCTGCCAGCTTCCCTGGGCCTGAGGCCACCTCCACCTGCCCCGTGCTTCCAGCAGTCACCGTCTTCTCCCCTTAGGCAGACAGGCCACCGTCAGGCCACCTCTCAGTTCACCAAGCTTATTTCCACTTTTACCTCAAGAATTTCAGAGGTGTGGTTTGGGGACACCTAAGATCCCAGCAAGCCGGCTTTGTCTTTGACGTGGACTCTGTCCCTGTTTTTCTGACCTCACTATTTTCCACCTGCCCTCGAAGAGCTTCTGAAAACAAAACGTTTCATCGCAGAGGCAGGCAGGCGCTTTGTAAATGTTTGTGCGCTTCCTTGTCTTTTCCTTGAAAGTACACAACTCTGAAGGCCTCCTGGTCCCCGCCCTCCTCCTGCACCGAGGGCCCGGGACTGCTGACGTGAGATTCTCTGTCTCTGGGAAGACATTTCTATTGCCAGCTGGAATTTTCAACCCAGGCAATAAAATGCATATTTTGAGTAAACTCACTTACTTGCAATACTTTTAATGCAAATATTTAATTCAATTTATTTATTTATTTATTTTTAAATTTTTGACCCGGGGTCTTGCTATGTAGTTCAGGCTGACCTTGAACTCACTGGGTAGCGCAGGTTGGCCTCAGACGATGGCAATTCACCTGCCTCAGCTTTCCAAGTGCTGAGAAGGCAGGTGTGCGCCACCCCTGGAATATTTTTAAATGCATGTTTAACACAGTGTCACATGCTGAATATCAGACTGAAGAATTAGGACAGTGGACAGGCAGGGAGGCTGCAGATTAAATACAGTGATGACAAAAAATAATACAGTGTTTTTAGAGCTGCAACCCTGTGACGGGTGTATGTTAAGAATTTTTTCAGTACAAAATTGTCTAG
>PVJA010043992.1:0-16422 GCA_004027025.1 Myocastor coypus | reverse complement strand
GAATAAATATTTAGTTCACAAAAAGTAGACATAACAGTGGAAAACTAATGCAGGTATAATGTTTTATATTATTCAGCCATTTAGGAACATTTCTAAAATATACCATGTACACAATGTGGACATGTCTCAAACAAACAAACAAAAAATAAAATTATGGACAAATTATTATTATGGACAAATATTCAGAAATGCAAAAAAAAAATTTTTAACTCATGGGCTATCCACCAGTTTAAGAAATAAAGCATTACAGCCAGATGCACTGGTACATGTCTGTAATCCCAGCACTCTGGGAGGCTGAGTCAAGAGGAAAACAAGTTCAAACCCAGCCTAATTTAGCAACTTAGCAAGATGCTGTCTGAAAATTTAAAAATAAAAAGCTGACGGGGCTGGGGAGATAGCTCCGAGGCACAAGTGCCTGCTGGGCAAGTGCAAGGTCATGAGTTCAAACCCTGGTCCCACAAAACAAAATAAAAATAAAAAGCTGAGGCCATAGATCAGTACAAAGGCCTGGATTCAATCCCCAGTACTGGGGGCAGTGGTGAAGAACAGAGGAAAGATAGAGGGAAAAAAAGACAGGGAAAAGAGAAAGAAAATGAATTGCAAGTATCATTCAAACATCCTTTTCCTTGCAGCCCCTAGAGGGCAGCGCCACCCTGATAACCTGTTCATCGTCGCAAGTGGAGCTTGAAAGTGGATTTACTCAGACAGCTGTCCTGGAATGTAAGATTGACACTGCGTTGCTCTGGAGCTCTTCCTGTGCCCCGGGTGGAGCCAGATTAATACATTCATATTAAGCTTAAAAGCATTCTCGGGCTGGCAGGATGGCTCAGCAGTCTAAAGCTCCTGCTTAGGAAAGCATAGGTAACCTTGGGGACTGTGTTTTGATCCCCAGGACCACATGCTGCGAGAGCCCCACTCCAGGGCAGGCTGAGCCAGCCATTAAAAAAAAAAAGGCATTCTCTAGTACCCCTCTTCCGTGCCTATTTTTGTGTTTAAAAAGAGAGAGTGGTTTCTGCCCTGAACTGTCTCTTACAGAAAATACAGGCTTCCAGATCTTAAGGCCATGAGCATTTCACACTTGATCCTACACCAAAGACCCAGAGGTTGTTATATCCCAATTAGAAAAAATAAATTCCTCAGAGAGGCCTTTGTAGGGTGACAGCTGGAAAGCCTGGCTCCAGGGAGGCCAGGAGGCCAGAGAAGGCCCAGCTTTCGGACAGCAGGGCAAGGAGCTCTGGGCTGACTGGGCCATGTGGGTTTCCTTGAAGTCCCCATCCCAGCTGCCTGCAGCTACCTGCAGCTGGAAGTATGACCCACAAAGCAGAGATGCAGGTCAGGCTCCCCTGGTGCTACTTCTGCCTGCTGCCATCTGTTGGGACAGGGTTAGTGTTACAAGAAGGAGCAGAGGAGCTGGGGAGATAGCTTCATGGCACAGGTGCCTGACTGGCAAGTGCAAGGTTATGAGTTTGAACCCCGATCCCACCAAAAAAAAAAAAAAAAAGAAGCAGAGCAAATTACATATTGACTCTAAGGAGCATCAGTAAAGCCTTTGAAATCAAGATTTGTTAAAAGGGCAGATTTTAAAAGGGCAATGCTTCTTGTAATTCAGTTTACACGGTTCAGACTTTCTAATCTGGGAGTACAAAATGCATACAAAAATGCCAACATAGGGGCTGGGGAGATAGCTCAGTCGAATAAGTGCTTGTCTGGCAAATGCAAGGGCCTGAGTTCAATCCCCAGTCCTGGAGAAAAAAAAAAGTGTGATAATAAACATTTTTGAGAGCTGGGCGTGGTGGCTCACGCCTGTAATCCCAGCACTTGGGAGGCTGAGGCAGGAGGATCGCTGCGAGTTCGAGACCAGCCTGGGCTACAAAAGTGAGCTCAAAGCCAGCCTGAACTGCACAGTGAGACCCTGTCTCAAAAAGCCAAAAAAAAAAAAAAAAACATTTTTGAGGAGGCTTGGATCAATAGCCTCCAACATTGCAAGCTTCACTGGTATCCCACTGCAATTGCAGAACATTGGACTGTGTATGCATCTACTTCCTCTTAATTCAAAGAGAAGAATTTTCTTTTTTTTTCTTTTTTTCAGCAATATCAGTAGGAAGGTGGGTCATGCCCACACACTATGCTCTGTAGAACTATTGTGAGGACAATATGCAATATGTCAACTGTTAAAAAAAGAAAGGGGAGGGGCCTGGCAGGATGGCTCAGTGGTCTAAAGTGCCTGCTTGGGGAAGCTTCGGCAGCTTCAGGGACTGGGGTTCGATCCCCAGCACCACATGCTGCGCCAGCCTTGCCCTGAAACAAGAAAAAATTAAAAAGAAAAAAAAAAGAAAGGGGAAAATTTTAAAAAAGTAATATTTATTGAAAGTGTTAATGTTTAATTGTTTGATCAATCTTATAGACATATATCTATTAATCTAAACTGATCTGATGATGAAAATATGTAATATAACCATTGTTAAATTTAAATGATAATTAAAATAAAGAAAAAAAAACATTTTGGGGGCTGGGGAGTTAGCTCTGTGGCACAAGGTCGTGAGTTCGAACCCTGGTTCCGCAAAAAAAAAAAAAAAAAAAAGCCAACATAAAATGCCTTATTCTGAGCCGGGCGTGGTGGCTCACACCTGTAATCCCAGCACTTGGGAGGCTGAGGCAGGAGGATCGTTGTGAGTTCGAGACCAGCCTGGGCTACAAAAGTGAGCTCAAAGCCAGCCTCAACTGCACAGTGAGACCCTGTCTCAAAAAGCAAAAAAAAAAGCCTTATTCTGGGGCTGGGTGTGGTGGAGTCATGGAGCATAGCCTGTGTGCACTTGTGGGCTGTCCACAGCACTGCAGAGGCAGGGTGTGGTGCTCTCTCTGCGGGAGTGCGCTCCCCAGGCTGGGAGTGCGGCTCGCGGAGGACACATGCTCGGCACACTGAGACCCTGCCCTCCACCCAGCACCCTCACTTCTGGAAGGACAAAGTCCAAGCTTGAGTCCAAAGCTCAGCACCCTTCCCACCCCTTCCCTGGTGCTCTGACTGTGAAGTCCCTTGCTCTGGAAGGATAGCAGGCATGAGCTGGTGGTCTTGGGAGCACCACTTGGTCATCTGCAGAGAGACACAGCTGGTCTTACTCCTTGGTACAGGGGTGAGGCTGCCACATCTTTTCTTTCTTTTTTTTTTTTTTTTAGACTTTTTTATTTATTTTTTTTCTTGTTTCAGAACTTTTGTTTGTTTGTTTGTTTGTTTTTATGGCCGGCTCAGCCTGCCCTAAGGGCAGGGCTGGCGCAGCATGTGGTGCCAGGGATCGAACCGTGGTCCCTGCAGCCACCCAAGCTTTCCTAAGCAGGCACTTCAGACCATTGAGCCATCCTGCCTGGCCCCTGCCGTATCATTTAAAGGGACACAATTGGAATTGCAGCAGCTACTGGTGCCTCTTAATCTCTGCAGCCCTGCTTTCTGGACCTTCAGAAGTGAATGGGATCTGGGGATGCGGCTCAGCAGTAGAACTTGCCTTGCATGCTCAAGGCCTTGGGTTAATCCCCAGGACCACAAACAAGCAAACAAAAAACTAGGAATTTGGGACCTTTTTGTTGTTGTTTTTGTTTTGAGACAGAATCAGTGTATAGTTCAGGGTGGCCATGGACTCATTGTGTAGCCCAAGCTGGCCTCAGACTCACTGCAAAACCTCTGCCTCAGTCTCTTGAGTGCTGTGATGACAGTTGTCCACCACCATGCCCGGCTGCATCTGAACCCAAGCCCTTTGTCTGTGCCCTTTCCCCTCCTGTCCGTGGCAGGCTTCTTCACTGCCGTCTCTCAGGTAATCCGTCCAGCACCTCTACAGACAGGCTGCAAGCCACTGGTTGTCTGGGAAGCTAAATGGACGTGGTACTAACGCACTGTCACCTACAAGAGACATCTGTGACTGGGCTGCTTTCTGACCTCAGCCAAGGCTTGTTGGGTATAGGTCAGAGGTCAAGGGCATGCTCTGTGTGGGGGAAGTGCTGGGCCCAATTCCCAGCATACAGATAGAAAATTCAAAGACGGTAATTAGTGGAAAGGGGGCGAAAAGGGGTGGGGAGAACAGAAACCTGTGTACTGGGATTGAGGCCAGGGTCTTCATGATAAGCCACATCTCCAGCCCTTGTTACTATTTTGAGAACATTTTGGGGGTGGGGGCTGGCTCAGGCTGCCTTAAGAGTCGGTCAGGTAAGGCTTGTGAAGCTGGGGATCGCACCCCGGTCCCCTATGCCTGAATGTTTGCCGGAACAAGTGCTTGAACAACTGAGCTAAGCTGCAGGGTCCCCCTGCCTTACTATTTTAAGTGAGAGTCTCATTAAGTTGACCAGAGTGGGCTTGATTAAGCTTGTGACCTTCCTGCTTTGGCCTTCCAGACTGCTAGGATTCAGGTCTACTGCTCTTTGCCCAGCTAGGACAGTATGTATTAAAAACATTGTAATATTTGATGTTTCTTTGACTTTCGAGTCCCTGTACTTGCTGCCTGCCACTGTCCTTTTTACCAGCTGCCTTTGGAATAAATTTTAGTTCAGCTCCCTTATTTCTTTTAATAGTCCTGGACATCTGACTTCCTTATTTCTCTTTGACAATCATGCTGCTACTCCATTTAACTAGAAAGCATTCAGAATATAGCATATCTCTTCAGAATCCCTCCCTTCAGTTCTATGTAATGGCAGCCTCAGAGCATCTCATGTTGACTCTGTGCAGCTTATGCTGCTTGTGCCTCAGCAGGGCCACTGCACTTCAGGAAGAGGAGATGACAACCCAGAGGAGGAGCTAGAATGTCACATGCGGGGTGTTCAGTGGCAGAGGTTCACATTCACAAGTCTGGTTGAGAGAGGTTGGCTTCCCCAACAGTGTGCCCAAGGGGCTTACAAGAGGCCAGGTTGCAGCTGGGAGCCAGACCACAGGGCCAGCCATTCACCCACAGAGGTGCCTGTTGGGTCCTCCAAAGGCTCCAAGGAAGGTGCAGACTGATCAGTAAGCAGTGCGCAGTTTTGCAGTCCAACATAACAGACAGACTGGAGGGGCCCGGCAGGATGGCTCAGTGGTCTAAAGCGCCTGCTTAGGAAAGCTTGGGCAGCTGCAGGGACCGCAATTTGATCCCCAGCACCACATGCTGTGCCAGCCCTGCCTCAGGGCAGGCTGAGCCGGCCATAAAAATAAACAAACAAAAGTTCTGAAACAAGAAAAAATAAATAAATAAACGGACTGGAAGGGAGAAGAGAGACAGAAGCATAAAGGATGGGCTTAGGACAGTAAAACATGCATGGAGACTTAAGGGAGGAATTGCATGTTGGAGGAAGAGCTCCTCCGAAAGCAGTGTGGCTAGCACACAGGTTCTGGAGCAGGCCTGGGAGGGCATCTTAGCCCTGCGAGTGTGCTTCCATGGCTGTGGCTGCTTTGTCACGTGTCAGACTCCTCTGTCATTTGTATTATTACGTGGTGCTAGGTAAGAAGCTGTGCACATGCGTGGAGTGGTGGCCACTGTGGTGGAAGGTGGACAAGCACATTGCCAGACCATTGGGGCAGACTGGGCTGTTTGTTGCTGAATCAGCCAGGCCAGCAGAGGGCCCCTGGGCCTCACACCTGGGGTGTAGGTGCTCAGCACTGCTGCCCATTGGCTGCTGACCCCGCCATCTCCCTTGGCAGGCCCCAAAGTAACCTGCACAGCTGGCCTGTGTTGGCCCTGCCTGTGTTGCTCTGGGCCAGCTGGGTGTAGACAGGCTGGGCACACTGGTCTTCCAATGTGGAACAGATTGAAAGCCTGAGAAACCAGCACACATTAAACTACAGCAAACCCATGCCCTAAGGTCTGATTGCACTGCCAAGTTTTCTAGGTAACTACTGCAGTTTTCTTTTCGTTCTCGGGTAGGAAAAATGGAAATGGAGAAAAGGCACAAAACTCCTTGCCCTCTCCTGAAGTGACACGAGGCAAGCTGTCACAGATGAGCAGTAGTTGGCTGATTGGCCACTGCTGTAGAAGAGTCCTTCTATCTTCTTTCATCAGTGTGAGCTGTTGGTCATTCTCTTAATTACATTTGCTATAAAGTTTACATTCCTTTTAGAGCACAGAACACACTGCTTATGGTGTAGTGCACTTCCTTTGTGATGCACATAGTGTGATTTGGATTCTGAACTTTGAAGTAGGGACATAACAAACTGAAGAGCCAAATCTCTTAGAATTTTTTAAAAATTATCCTGCAGATTAATCTGATTTCAATTTATGAGTCTAGATATGAAGACTCATATCCTTAGTAGCTTCATATAGAGCTGTTGCTTTGGGGTGATTATCCAAGGCTACTAGGATGATAAGCTCTAAAAAGCTCAAGAAAATGACTGGCACTAATAGCCAGGATTTGCACACCTGACATTATTTGCTAGGTAGAGGTTTAGAAAGACTGAAATTTCTCAGTGCAGCTGTAGGTTGATTTTTAGGTTCTAACTGTTACTTCTCTAACACTTTACTGATACTTTTCTACATAGTTGCCCTTGGACCAGAAAGAAGAAAATCCGACTCAGGAGTTATGTTACCAACACTCAGGGTCTCTCTTATCCAAGATATGAGGTATGTGTACATAAAGTAGTGTATGATAATAACTGAAATATTTTATCATCTATGTCTAAATGTCTTAAGGAATTATGGCTATATGTATGTTTTATGTATTTTATAGGAAGCATTTTAATAATTTATTTTACTTTTATGCTTTATTTTTGCCTGACATTAAGTGCAAGGGAAGATACAACTGAAAAGAGTTTTGAAGCAACTCTAAATTATTTTATAACTTTATAAAAATTCTCTTTAAGGGCCCGGCGGGATGGCTCAGTGGTCTAAAGCGCCTGCTTGGGAAAGCTTGGGCAGCTTCAGGGACCACAGTTCAATCCCCGGCACCACATGCTGCGCCAGCCCTGTCCTCGGGGTGGGCTGAGCCGCCATAAAAATGAGTGAATAAATAAAGGTTCTGAAACAAGAAAAAGTAAATAAATAAATTAATTAATTTAAAAAAATTCTCTTTAAGACTGGGGCCATGGTGGGGGCTGGAGAGATAGCTCAGTAGAATAAGCCCTTGCCTGGCAAGTGCAGGGTCCTGAGTTCAATCTCCATTACTGGAAAAAAAAAAAAAAAAAGACTGGGCATGGTGGGCCATCCAAATAGCTCAGCAGATTATAGCACCTGCAAGCAGGTGCAGGGGCTGGGAGTTCAACCCCCAGGCCTGCCATGCCAGCCCAGCCACTGGGGCACACTGAGATGGCAATGGAGACTGGCCATGGTGGCATGCTCCTATAATCCCAGCTCTTGGGAGGCTGTAAACAGGTGGATCACTATGAGTCTAGTCTAGTAGTGAAACCCTGAACACTGTAGACCCTTCCTAAAATACAAAAAAAAAAAAAAAAAAAAAAAACCTGAGCATGATGGCACGCGCCTGTAATCAGTACTTGGGAGGCTGAAAACTGGAGGATCACTACAAGTCCACTCTGTATGTAGTGAGACCTTACAGACCCTCTACTAAATCTAGTATGGTAAAGTAAAATAAATACATGCTGTCTGCAGACAAAAACCAAAACAACAACAAAAAGGATGGCTGGGCACAGTGGCACACACCGGTAATCCCAGCACTGAGGAGCCCAAGGCAGAATGACCACCAATTCAGGGCCAGCCCAGGCAGCTTAGAGACTAGTGAGGCTGTCTCTCAAAAGTTTTGAAAGGGAGCTGGGCGTGGTGGCGCACGCCTGTAATCCTAGCACTCGGGAGGCTGAGGCAGGAGGATTGGTGCGAGTTCGAGACCAGCCTGGGCTACAAAAGTGAGCTCAGGACCAGCCTCAACTGCATAGCGAGACCCTGTCTCAAAAAGACAAAAAAAAAAAAAAAAGTTTTGAAAGGGCTGAAGATATGCCCTAGTACAGAGGCCCTGGGTTCAGTCCCTGGATGCAGAGAAGCAGAGATAATTTTCAGAAGGTATTTGGCCATTTAGAATTGGTTTGATTTGGTTTGATTTGGAGACAGTGCAAGATGGCTTCAAACTCATGGCGCTGCTGCCTCAGCCTTCTGAGTGCTGAGATTACCAGCATGTACCACCACACCAGTCATACAATAAGATCTTTTTTTTTGTGGAACGGGGGATTGAACACTCAGGCCCTTGCACTTGCCAGCTGTCTTAGTTACTTTTCTCTCATTGCTGGGACGAATACCTGACACTTAAAATGAGGGAAGGAAAGGTTTATTTAGCTCACAGTTACTGGAGGTTTCAGTCCATGTTCAGCTGGCTCCAAGGCAGAGTGGCACATGGCAAAAAGCAGTTCATGGTGGCAGAACAGCTACAATGCAACAGAGGCAACAGAACAACCAGGGGAGCAGAGAGCAACAGCGTGAGTCTGTCTCTCTCTATATTACGTTGAGGCTCTCTGCCTCAGCCTATCTGCCTTAGGCTACACCCATAATCTCAGAAGTACTCAGACCCATAATCCCATCAGTACTAAAACACATAACTCCAGGGATTAAGAGGCAGGTCTCAAACTCTAGAAGTCCCTGCCCCATGATTGAATGAGGCTTTTGTGGGACAACTAGACATAAACCATAACACCAGGGGTTGGGGAGATAGCTCTGTGGCACAAGTGCCTGCCTGGCAAGTACAAGGTCATGAGTTTGAATCCCGGTCCCACCAAAAAAAAACCATAACACCAGGCAAACACTTACTCTACTGAGCTATTTCAGCCCCTAGTAAGATCTTTTTGATTGAAGAAGATAAAGCTTTCTCCTTTTTTACGTCCTAGGCACGGTGCTTATCTAAGCTATGTATGTGTAGAGTAAATATGATAACATCTATACCACTTGGGATTTCTCTTTATGGTGTTTCATTATTGGTTGTGGATCATTATTTGATAATTTCCTTGTGCCTAAGTTTTCTTATCTCAGATAGAGACAGAAACAATACTTCATCCAATTGTTGTGAGAATCATAACTCAATCTTATGCAAAGTGCAAGAGGTGATTAAATGAGAATTGAACTAGACCATATACAAAGCTCAAAGCAGTGCCTGTTTGGCTCCTGCTGAGTCTGCTGAATGTTGGCTGTCAAGAGAACTGTCATAGGGGCTGGGGAGATAGCTCCGAGGCACAAGTGCCTGCTGGGCAAGTGCAAGGTCGTGAGTTCGAACCCTGGTCCCACAAAAAAAAAAAAAAAAAGAGAACTGTCATAAAATATTATCATTCCTTGGTATACCTACCAAATGCAGCTTTTATGGTTCTTTCTGATGGTCAGTGTAAGTGTGCAGAGAGGATCCCAGCTCTCTTTGGGAGAACATACAGCTACATCTCCAGGGATTTTGCAGTAGCTGTCACCTCAAGGTGGTGATTATTGAAAGATTTATGACTGTGACCTCAAGCTAATGTCAGGAAACCCAGTGCAGAAGTGGTCAAATCACCAGAGTTCCTGCTCTTCTGAGGGTCCTACTGCTTACTTTTATATACTTTGGAATGGTTTTAGGGAGGAGCAGAAAGGAATGTGCTGGTTAGGACCCTGGGCTTTGTGGTGCATAACTGTCATCCTAGCGCTGGCAGGCTAAGGCAGGACCATCCCTTGAGCCCAAGATGTCAAACCGAGCCTGGACAACACAGCCAAACCCTGCCTTTAGAAAAAGGAGGACTGTGGCTCAGCTCTGCTCCCACGGGCAGCTTCATCTCTGCCACTAAACAGCTCAGCAGCATGGTCGTGTGCTGGTACTATTTTCTAACCTGTAAAATGGTGACAGGGGCCCGGCAGGATGGCTCAGTGGTCTAAAGCCCTGCTTGGGAAAGCTTGGGCGGCTTCAGGGACCGCGGTTTGATCCCAGGCTCCACATGCTGTACCAGCCCTGCCCTCCAGGTGGGGTGAGCCAGCCATAAAAATGAGTGAATAAACAAACAAAGGTTATGAAACAAGAAAAAAAATAAATAGATAAAATAAAATGGTGGCAGTAAAGTACTTCTCTCAACACAGTGATATAGAAGATTCAGTGAGTCCACACGCATGGAGCACCTGGAGTAGGCCTGGAAGTGTCTGTGTGCATGCTAGTTCTTACATGCTGCGCAAGCTATCTGTGCATTACCTGTTTTTGTGCGTGTGTGTGTGTGTGTGTGTGTGTTGCATACTTATACACAAGAGATGCATTTTAATCCATGTTGGTAATATCTGCTTCCAGTTAGTGCCATAGAAATCACATGAGCCTTCTCCCTTTCCATATGTGTAATGTCTTTGTCCAGCCACTTGAAACCTGTTTCTAATCATCTACAGTGCATTTACTTATCTGTGCAGCCCTGCTGTACGTACAGGGTCCTCTTGGTGAGTGGGCAGGTTGGTTTGAGTGGAGGTTTGCTGTTTGTTTTGGGGTTGGGTTGGGGTTGGCACTGGCGCTGTTTTTGAAACAGTTCTTGCTAAGTAGCCAAGCTGGCCTCGCATCTGCAGTCGTCTTCACACAGCTTTCTGCCTGAGGGGACCAGCATTGTGTGTCTCAGTTGTTCTGAGCTGCAGACCCATTCCTCTGTGAGAAGAAAGCTTACTAACCAGATCACAGCGTTTGTGTCCAGCTCAGATGTTCTTTGTCTTTAGCCTTCAGTACTTAGTTATTATAGTAGGAGTGTTTTCATTATTATAGCTGGCTCAGCCTGCCCTGGGGGGTGGGGCTGGCACAGCATGTGGTGCCAGGGATCAGACCACAGTTGTTGCAGTTGCGTATGCTTTCCTAAGCAGGCACTTTAGACTGCTAAGCCATCTCACTGGCCTAGGGGGTATTTTGGGGGTTTTTTGAGACAATGTCTCACTACACAATTCAAGCTGGCCTTGAACCCACTTTATAACCCAGGCTGGTCTCAAACTGGCAGCAGCACTCTACCTCAGCCTCCAGAGGGCTGAGGTTATAGGTGTACCTCACCACGTCCAGCCTCAAGATTACTTTGATTACTTCATTTTTCCTCCATTCCCTTCAGTGTGGAGTGAGTAGTACAGTTAGGTTCTTTTTATTAGTTTATGTTTTATTTGGGGGGCTCTTTCCTATCCTAGGTGAGATTTTCTTACTTTATGTTCAGGTTGTTAGTGTGTAGTTCTCTGGACTTGTCAGAGGCCCAGAGGTGGCACAGAAGGTTGTCACCACCTCTGCCTAGACTTCTCCTCTGGCATCCATCCCTCTTCTGGTGTCCCCTTGACCATCCCCTTCAGCAGCAGAGAGCACACTGATCCGCCGCATCTACAGGTTTCTAAGTTTTTCTCTAGTGAAAGGGCCAGGCTCCCCGGACAGGTGATAGTTCCAGGCCAAAGTAGGGAGGATTTACCAGCCTCCTGCCTGCCCAGTGCTTCCTGTAATGTCAGATGGCTTCTGTGTGTCTGCACTGTCGACGCCTCTTGTCCTCTAGCTCAGCCTCAAGCTCAGGATCTTCTCTGTTCTATTGCTCCTGTCCCTTAGGCACATTCAGAATATGAGTGAAATCAAGACGGATGTGGGGCGAGCTCGGGCGTGGATAAGGTTGTCTCTGGAAAAGAAGCTTCTGTCTCAGCACCTCAAGCAGCTGCTGTCCAACCAGCTGCTCACCAAGTAAGACACTACCCTGGGAGACCACTGTTTCTACGCCAGTGCTCAGGAAGCAGCTGCAGAAGCCGCGCCATGTTGCACTGCTGATCTGCACGCTTGAGTGGCCGCTGGGCCTACAGAGCTCGCAGCCTCAGACCAGACCCCTGCACTGTGACAGAGCAGAGCCAGCTGGACCGTAAGACTGGTTGTACTTAGGAACTCCTTATATTTTTTTTTTTTTTTTTTTTTTTTTGTGGGACCAGGGTTCGAACTCACGATCTTGTACTTGCCCAGCAGGCACTTGTGCCTCGGAGCTATCTCCCCAGCCCGGAACTCCTTATATTGTAAAACAGTAACAGTGTTTTAAAAAGCCAGACCTGGCAGCACACAAGTATAATCCCAGTACTTAGGAGGCCAAGGCAGGAGGATCTCTCTGAGTTCAAGGCCATCCTGGATTTCATATGGAGACCCTATCTTTAAAGACTAAGGGAAAAAAAAAAAAAGAAAAAAGAAAAACTAAGGGGAAGAGAAGCCGGGCGTGGTGGCACACGCCTGTAATCCCAGCACTCTGGAGGCTGAGGAGGCTGAGGCAGGAGGATCGGTGCGAGTTCAAGACCAGCCTGGGCTACAAAAGTGAGCTCAAGGCCAGCCTGAACTGCATAACGAGACCCTGTCTCAAAAAGACCAAAAAAAAAAAAAAAAAAACTAAGGGGAAGAGCCAGGGAGATAGCTCTGTGACACAAGTGCCTGCCTGGCAAGTACAAGATTGTGAGTTTGAACGCCGGTCCGCAAAAAAAAATAAATAAATAAAAATTTAAAAAAATATAATAATTAGCCGGGCGTGGTGGCTCACGCCTGTAATCCCAGCACTTGGGAGGCTGAGGCAGGAGGATTGGTGCGAGTTCGAGACCAGCCTGGGCTACAAAAGTGAGCGCAGGACCAGCCTCAACTGCATAGCAAGACCCTGTCTCAAAAAGACAAAAAAAAAAAAAAAAAAAAAATATATAATAATTAATAATGGGGGAAAAGTGTGGATTAGCAAAAGCAGGACAGAGCAAGGGTCAGCAGTAAAAAACCTTACCGGGGCTGAAGATATAGTTCAGTGGCATAAGTATGTGCCTGGCGAGTGTAACACCCAGAATTCTAGCCTCAGTACTGAAGAAGAAAAAAAAAAAACCTTACCTGACAATCATGTCAGTGCTTACACTGGATAGATTAGTGCCAAGAAAGCAGCCTGATCATTGTTACCTGGACTGATAATCTTTGTCAAGAAACCCTTTTGGGTGACACATGTTTCCAGATACATGCTTTAGGGGAGATTTTTTTGTTTTGTTTTTGGAGCCGAGGACCAAACCTAGGGCTTCCAGCTCACTAGACAAGCATTCTACTGCTGAGCTAAATCCCCAGCCCCCTGCCCCCACAAAAAAAAAAAAAAATCCCCAGCCACCAGATAAGTGCTTTAAAGGCTGTGTGAATACTGAGCAGTCAGCTCTAAAGAGCAGAATTGGGGCCCGGCGGGATGGCTCAGTGGTCTAAAGCGCCTGCTTGGGAAAGCTTGGGCGGCTTCAGGGATCGCGGCTCAATCCCCGGCACCACAGGCTGCGCCAGCCCTGCCCTCGGGGAGGGCTGAGCCGGCCATAAAAATAAGTGAATAAACAAACAAAGGTTCTGAAACAAGAAAAAAATAAATAAAATAAAAAGTAAAAATAAAAATAAAGAGCAGAATTACATGTTACATAAGGAAGTCCAGGAGCCAACAAGATATATCAGCAGATCGAACTGCCTATTTAGGCAAATGCAGGGGCTGCAGTTCGATCCCAGGCACCACATGCTATGCTACTCCCCAACCCCCTACAGGCATGCTGAGCCAGCTGCGGAGGCCAGGCATACTGGTACACACCTGCAATCCCAGGTCTAGGGAGGCTGAAAACAGGTTCACTGTGAGTCCAAGCCGCACAGTGAGACCCTGTGACAATGAAATATGAAGGGAGAGAGAGAGATGGCCTGTCAGAAGCCTGTCATGGTGCCCATGTGTCTTGTGATTCTTACATTCCATACCCCCTGGAACATTTTAGCAGGAGGTTTGAGGTCCAAGGAGTACATTTGATTTACCTAAAAAAAGCCAGGTGTAGTGGCACATTTCTGGCAACCCCAGCAGTCTGGAAGACTGAGACAGGAAAATAACAAGTTGAAGTCCAACCTGGACAACTCAGCAACCTAATAAGATCCAAGGGTGTGGGCCCCGGCAGGATGGCTCAGTGGTCTAAAAGCGCCTGCTTAGGAAAGCTTGGGCGGCTGCAGGGACCACAGTTCGATCCCCAGCATCACATGCTGCACCAGCCCTGCCCTCAGGGCAGGCTGAGCTGGCCATAAAAATAAACAAACAAAAAAAGTTCTGAAACAAGATAAATAAATAAATAAATAAATAAATAAGATCAAAGGGTGAAGGCTGGGGGTTGGAAATGTAAACCGGTGCAAAGATCCTGATTCAACCCCACCTGCCCCCTCACTAAGCAGCAATATGTCGTGTTGCTTGGGTACTTGACTTGTTCTTTTTTTTTTTTTTAAAGAATTTTATTTTTTTTTTTCTTGTTTCAGAACTTTGTTTGTTTGTTTGTTTGTTTGTTTTTGTCTTTTTGAGACAGGGTCTCGTTATGCAGTTGAGGCTGGCCTTGAGCTTACTTTTGTAGCTCAGGCTGGTCTCAAACTCGCACCGATCCTCCTGCCTCAGCCTCCGGAGTGCTGGGATTACAGGCATGCGCCACCACGCCCGGCTGTTTGTTTATTTTTATGGCTGGCTCAGCCTGCCTTGAGGGCAGGGCTGGCGCAGCATGTGGTGCTGGGGATCGAACCACGGTCCCTGCAGCCATCCAAGCTTTCCTAAGCAGGTGCTTTAGACCACTGAGCCATCCTGCCGGGCCCTTGACTTGTTCTTTTAAATCATTAATCTCTTGGGGCCTGGCGGGATGGCTCAGTGGTCTAAAGGGCCTGCATGGGAAGGCTTGGGCGGCTTCAGGGACCGCGGTTCGATCCCCGGCACCACATGCTGCGCCAGCCCCTCAGGGTGGGCTGAGCCAGCCATAAAAATGAGTGAATAAACAAAGGTTCTGAAACAAGAAAAAAATAAATAAATAAAAATAAAATTAAAAAAAAAATAAATCATTAATCTCTTATGTCTGTGTGCCTCTCCCTTCCTGCTTCTTTTCTCTCGCTCTCATGCTCACTCTCGCTCTCGCTCTCTTTCTGGTACTGGGGATTGAACTCAGGACCCTGCGCTTGCCAGGCAAGCTCTTATTGTACTGAGCTATCTCCCTGGCCCCCTTCCCTTGTAAAAATCACGCATACGGGCTGGGGAGAGAGCTCAGTAGAATAAGTGCCTGCCTGGAAGCACAGGGTCTTGAGTTCAGTCCCCAGTACCACCCCCCCAAAAAAAAAAAAAAAAAATCATGCACACTCATTGGGACAAATGTACAAAGAAGGAATTTATAATTACTTACAAGCCAGCTGCGTACAAAACGATACTAAGCGTTTCATGTCTTCTTCCTACTGTGTTCTTGTATCTTGTTGGATAAGGTAATACTAGATCTGTGGTTCAGCACCATCCTTTTTTAAGTTAATGTTATAAACTTTTACCATAGAGGTATTTAAACTGTGAGGTCTGGGGCCCGGCAGGATGGCTCCGTGGTCTAAAGCACCTGCTTAGGAAAGCTTAGGCAGCTTCAGGGACCAAGGTTCCATCCCCGGCACCACATACTGCGCCAGCCCTGCCCTCAAGGCAGGCTAAGCCAGCCATAAAAATAAATAAGTAAATAAATAAATAAACAAGCAAAAAGTTCTGAAACAAATAAATAAATAAACTGTGAGGTCTGAATGAACCTTTAATATTTACTATGTGAATAGGCTTGAACAAGATTTTATTTTGTCTTTTTTTTTTTTTTTTCTTGTTTCATAACTTTTGTTTGTTTATTTATTTATTTTTGTGGCCAGCTCAGCCTGCCCTAAGGGCAGGGCTAGCGCAGCATGTGATGCTGGGGATTGAACCGCGGTCCCTGCAGCTGCCTAAGCTTTCCTAAGCAGGTGCTTTAGACCTCTGAGCCATCCTGCCAGGCCCCAGTCTTTTTTTTTTTAAGAATTTTTTATTTGTATTTTTTTTAATTGTTTCAGAACTTTATTTATTTCTATGGCCAGCTCAGCCTGCCCTAAGGGCAGGGCTGGCACAGCGTGTGGTGCCGGGGATCGAACCGCGGTCCCTGCAGCCACCCAAGCTTTCCTAAGCAGGCACTTTAGACCACTGAGCCATCCTACCAAGCCCCTATTTTGTCTTTTTGAGACGTCTCATTATGCAGTTCAGGCTAGACTCAAACTCACTGCGAACCTTCTGCCTCAGCCTCCTCAGTGCTGGAATGACAGTCATACACCACCACCCCCAGCTAAACTGATATTCAACTTCTCTGAATCAAGCATTAGCTGTCTTAATACTGGGTCCTATGGCACCAGCTTGAGCAACTTAGAAACATCCTGTCTCAAAAATAAAATAAAGGGGGCTGGGGAGATAGCTCCAAGGCACAAGTGCCTGCTGGGCAAGTGCAAGGTTGTGAGTTTGAACCCCAGTCCTGCAAAAAATAAATAAATAAATAAATAAATAAAATAAAATACAATACAATACAATACAATACAATACAATACAATACAATAAAATAAAGGTGAGCCGGGCATGGTGGTGCATGCCTGTAATCTCAGCACTTGAGAGGCTGAGGCAGGCAGATCGGTGCAAGTTCAAGACTAACCTGCAGGGGCTGGGGAGATAGCTCCGAGGCACAAGTGCCTGCCTGGCAAGTGCAAGGTCGTGAGTTTGAACCCCAGTCCTGAAAAAAAAAAAAA
>PVJA010043991.1:0-16431 GCA_004027025.1 Myocastor coypus | reverse complement strand
GGACTCAATCTCCAACTTCACAAAAATTAAAAAAATTAAGCTAAGCCATGTAACCAAATCAACTGTGTGTATTAGCAAGGTAGTCAGGGAAGGCCTGTTTCAGGAGAGAGCGTTTACACTGAGTTCCAAACAATGAGAAAGAGCCAGTCATGTGAGGAGCTAGGCAAAGAAGTCTCTAGGGAGAGGAGAACTAGTGCAAGGAGCCTCGAGCAGGAAGGAATGCAAAGAACAAACGTGGCTATGGCAGGGTGAGCTGCAGTGACACAGTAGGAGATGCAGTGAGAAAGACAGCTGGACCCCTTTCAGGGCTTCCTAAGGCTTTGGAATAAAATGAGGTTTCTTAGCTGCGTACAGCCGCACAGGCCTGTAATCCCAGCCTCTTCAACTTTGTGAGATTGTGTCTCAAAAGCATAATAAAATAAAATTAAAAAGAGAATAACCCCCACTACATACCAGATGAGGTTTTCTGCAAGAAAACAGCTTAAGTCAGTTATAAATGGGAGTTCTGTCTTTTCTAGAAAGCAGTACATTGGATGCTTTACAAGCAAAGGAGGAAGATAGTGGAGCTCTTGCCCTGAAACTGATGAGAGAGGGTGCATTTCTGAGAGATGCCGCACGTTCCTGTGCACAGATCAGGGTGGTGGGTGAGTCTCTTCTATCTGCAGCAGAGGGTGGGCTCAGGAGCTCCAGGCCAAGGCTGGTGTCCAAGTCCAGGGATAAGGGAAGATAAGAATTCACTTAGGAATGGTGAAAGTAAAAAAAGAAGAAGTGGCGCAAATACTAAACTGGAGGAACTGGTATCAGTCAAAACAAATAGAAGAGAAAATCTGTTGTGAGTCTCTCTTGGGAGTGGCCTTGGTAACTAAGGTGAGGGAATCCTATTTAGATGTTAACAGTTCGGGGTAGGTGTCACAAACAATTAGGGTGCGTGATTAGAAAGGTTGTGGAGGTGACAAGGCAGGGTAGGGAGGAGGATTAGGACATGCCTTCTACCAACAGAAATAGGGAAGCTAACAAGAGGATGACCTCTCAGAAGGTAGAGAAGCAAGTTAAAAAAAACAAAACCCTGAATGTAACCATAGCATGCCTGATAGTTCAGTGTAACTGGGTGATTGCATGTTTTGTTTTGTTTTTTTATCTGATCTGTTCAATTGAGGAAAAAAACTTCAGCCCTTTTGTAAATCTGAATTTGAAATTTAAAAAAACCCTAGCTTTTTAGAAGCTTGCAGGTATTGATTATCCATTTTATAAGTAGTTTTGTTATATTATTTTAAAATGTTGTTTGTAAAAAAAAATGAATGTTTTGTTATACAGGTCTTGCTTCGACTTGCCCTTGACCACCCAGCAAGAAAAAAAAAAAACCTTAATTACAATGCATGAAACGCAGAGCTAGATTGGTGAGATGAGCTTTAGGAGGCTTAGATTCAATAGCCTCCAACATCACAAGCATCACTGGTGGCCCACTGCAATTGCAAAACATTTGACTGTGTATGTATCTGCTTCCTCTTAGTCCAAAGAGAAGTATATTCTTTTCCTTTTTATTTTTTTCTCTAAGCAACATCAATAGAGAGGTGGGTCATGCCCATACACTGTACTCTGTACAATGATTGTAAGGACAATATGCAATATGTCAACTTTCAAAGAAAAGAAAGGGGAAAAGAAAAAAAAAAAAGCAATGTTGATTTAGAAAGGTTAATGTTTAATTGTTTGATCAATCTTATATACCTATATGTATTAATCTAAACTGATTTGATGATGAAAACATGTAATATAACCGTTGTTAAATTTAAACAATAAAAAAATTGAAACTCAAAAATAAATAAATAAATAAATAAATAAATAAATAAAATGTTGTTTGAGGGCTGGCGAGATAGCTCAGTGGACTAAGCACCTACTTAGGCAAGTTCAGGAACTGGATGGATCCCCAGTACCACAGGCTGTGCCCGCCCCGCCCCTAGGCATTCCGAGCCTGTAACAGAGACCAGGTGTGGTGGTGACACACACCCTTCCTAGACTGTGATAACTACTACTCTGTTCTTTCCTTTGAGGTAGTCTTTCAGTTTCTACATTGGTTAAATCAGCTTTCCATTCCTGGAATAAAACAGCTGACCCAATCATCTTAAAAAGATGAAAGGTTTATTTTGTCAGACAGTCTTCAGGCTGTGCTATACAGTACATCATGGCAGGAAGTATGTTCTGGAGTAAACATGTTACTTAAGAGCAGACAGGATCCAAAACAAGAGGAAGAGAAAGAGTCAGGGACCCAGTATTTCCTCTGAGATATGGCCCCCCTGTGATTGGGAAGCTGCCACCTAGGTCCACCTCTTAAAAGTTCCACTACTTCCAAGCAGCTCCATGGTCCTTGTTCCAAACCAAAACATGCATATAAGTTAGAACATGCAGAATTTGTCTTTCCATGTCTTGTTTATTCTATTGAACATGGTGCCCTCCAGTTTCCTGTATATTGCTACAAATGACACAGTTTCACTTATGGATGAAAAGCATGCCCCTGCATAGGTGTATCTCCTTGTTTTTAGCCATTCATCCAGCAGCAGACACATATGTTGATTCCATAGCTTGATGGCTGTCAACAGTAGTGCAGTAAACACGGAAGGGCCCCTGCCACTTTGCTCTGACTTCCTTCAGATATGTGCCCCATCCTGGGATTGTGAGAGCATATGGTAGCTCAAATTCTAGTTGTGGGGGAACTTTTATATTGTTTTCTATAACTTTTGTATTAATTTACATACTTACCAACAGTGCATAAGAATTCTTCTATTGCTTCATGGTACCCCACATCTGCAATTTTTTGATAAGCCATTCTAACTAGGGTCAACTGATATTTCACTGTAGTTTTTTATTTTCTTGAAGACTACTTTACTTGGGACACTCATTCATTTTTACTTATTTATCACTGTGTAGTGGTATTAAGAATCGAACCCAGGGCCTACACACTGAAGCACCCTTGTGTTCCGTGGTTTGCATTTTGAGATGGCTCTCTACATTTCTAAGTTGCTCAGAGTGGGCTCAAAATTTTAATCTTCTTGACTCAGCCTGCCAGAATGCTGAAATTACAGGCATATTTCTTTTAAATCAGATTCTCCCCTAATCCCCATGAACTATCAAAATTTCCTATATATTTTGAAATCTAACCCTTTGTTAGGTGAATAATTTGCCATTATTTTTCTCTAATTGATAGGTGTTCTCTTTCCTCCTTTGATTGTTTATTTTATTATACAGAAACTTTTAGCCGGGCGTGGTGGCGCATGCCTGTAATCCCAGCACTCGGGAGGCTGAGGCAGGAGGATTGGTGCGAGTTCGAGACCAGCCTGGGCTACAAAAGTGAGCGCAGGATCAGCCTCAACTGCATAGCAAGACCCTGTCTCACAAAGACAAAAAAAAAAAAAGAAACTTTTAGTCTCTTGAAATTCCTATTTATCAATTTTTGCTTTTGTTGTCATACTTGTGGTGTTACATCTAAAAATCTTCACCCAGACCAAAGTCTTGGATTGCTTCCTTACACAGACAGTTAAATCAGCAAAGATTTAATTTTGTCTTTCAACAGAAATAGTTTTTTATATAATCCTCAACAATAGAAAAATAATCATTTTAGTGTAGCACAAAGTAAGAAATGATATGAAGAGTAAGAATAAGCAGTTCATTGTTTTGTAAGAAGAATCAACATTATACAATTATAGAAGGAAGAAGGACCAAATTTGTTATTCAAAATGGTGCATTGTACCTTCCCTTAAAAATTAATCAGCCAACATCCTGGCATAGTGGTGGACACCTGTAATCCCAGCACTCAGGAGGCTGATGCTGGAGGGTCATTGTGAGTTTGAGACCAGCCTGGGCTACCAAGTGAGCTAAAGGCTGGCCTGAGCTGCATTATTATTATTATTATTATTATTATTATTATTTTATACAGTAAGGAACATTCTACAAGAATTTGTTTCTCCAACTTAAAAAAATTTAGTTGTTTTGGGGCCCGGCGGGATGGCTCAGTGGTCTAAAGCGCCTGCTTGGGAAAGGCTTGGGCGGCTTCAGGGACTGGTTCGATCCCTGGCACCACATGCTGTACCAGCCCTGCCCTCGGAGCGGTCTGAGCTGGCCATAAAAATGAGTGAATAAACAAACAAAGGTTCTGAAACAAGAAAAAAATAAATTTAAAAAAATTTAGTTGTTTTTATAGGGGAAATTCCTATTGCTTTTGTAAACATTGAACATATTCATCCATGCTCATCAACAGTATAAATTAATACAAATCTGAACATGAACAAAACCATTTCACTTTCTACCCTCGTGTTATTATGATTATTAGAGTGAAAATTCATTATCCAACTAAGGAAGTAGGTGAATAGAAAGGCAGCAAAGTAGTAGAGAGATTAAAAAAAAAACTTTTAGATTGTTTTTTTATTCTTTCTTTTTTGGGTGACCATGCAGAGGGTCGAACCCATAAGCTTATAATGCTAAGTGAGAGTGCTACATCCTCAATTGTTTTTTCTAATTAATAATTAAAAAAAATTTGGAGCCAGGGTCTTCCTAAATTCCCCAGGCAGCTTTGAACTTTCCTCAGCTTCCAAAATAGCTGGTATTACAGGCGTTTGACACCAGAGCTAGCTAGTGTTGCTATTTTGACACCAGGTGTTATAGTTAATTTGACCTGAATTTCAATAGAAGAAAAAGAAAACAATAGAAGTGGAAAATAATGGAATCAAGTATTGGAAAATAGAAGAGGTCATCACACTTTGGCCCTTAGTTCTGTGCAGCTGTGTGCTAGGTATACCGTTTGTGCTTTAGTAGGCATTTATTAGTTTTATACATGTCATGCTAAGGTACGTGTTCAACACTTCATTTTGAAGTCTTAAACTCATTATCCTTTTGTGTTACTCCAATTCAGTTACAATGTATGAGACAGTTTTCTAACATGACATTTTCTATTAATACAGGGTAAAATTTAAGAACAATAAAAGCTAATCAACATTCTCTGCCTAATTCTTTTTGTTTTATTTATGTGATGCTGGAGATCAAAACTAGGGCCTTGCTCATGCAAGGCAACAACTCTACAGCTGAGCTGCTCCTCTCACCTTGCATAATTTTTATATGCACAAATTTGTTTGCATATTTTAATTAAATAACACTAGCTCAACAATAATTCAGTTTGGATTTCAGTTAACATGACCTATTGACTATGAGTAATCATATGAGTGCCATGTAAACAACAGATGTATATCTGGATCTGTCACCAATCAGGTGACTTTTCAAACATGGTTGCTGTCTGGTCACTGAGCATTTGTTGTTCAGATCTCAGAGGGCAAAGCTGGTTGTTGTATCATCTTTTATCCTATAACATTGTAAACCCCTGTAGCATTTTACAAAAAGAGGTCATCAAAGAACAAACTAACTAATGAAAGTGTGGCAAAGGAGCGAAAAATGAAAATACCAGAGGTGACCTTGGAGTCCAGTGCAAGCGGAGCCACAGGAGAAAGCTGGCTTCAGCTACATGATGTTGCGAGGGCTTCAGAGCCCCTGGATGCAGCCAGAGGCACTTGTCAGCAGTGAGGAACGTGGTTTTGATGAAAAGGGTTCCAGTGTTCCAAAGGGAGTGACTCAGGAAAATGCTTCATGTTAAAGCAACCCTTGGAGACATTTCGAGCATTGAAGTGCAGGGAATGAAACGCTGGAAGCTCATCCATACTTAGAAAGGAAAAGGACAACTTGCCACAATGTGGAAAAGGTTAACAGGGTTTTTTTTTTTTTAGCATTTTCCTATCCATTCATGACAAATTCTGCTTGTTCTTTTGAGACTTTGAACTCTCTATGTAGCTCAGACTCTCCTTGAACCTGTTGTGGTCCTCCTGCCTTGGCCTGCATGTTTGTAACTGATTCTAAGAGAGTTCTTAGTGCGTTTCACAAAAATTGTAAGGGCTGTAGAATAATCATTTCCTCATAATCCATAAGATCCTTTGCACTGGCTTATGCAAACATAATTAATTTTATAGTCCTGAACTGCTGTGAAAGTAAAGGCAGCCTATACTTCATCACATGTGCAAACTAGAGCCTCAAAATACTTTATCCTAATTTCATGCATCTCAATTAACTAATAAATTAAACTAATTGTAAGAATAATGCGCTCTGACATTCCCTACTCTACCCAGAATAGAACTCAATATTTGCTAAGTGCTTACTTTACTTATTGGCTTAGTAATTAGCTATTCTCATGTTGTGTAATAAGGTATTGGTAAGTGTAAAGTCTTTCATTAAAGGTGACATGTTCTAGCCCCCCTTCCCCATGAAGGTGTAAAATTTCATCATTAACTATTGTTTTTAATGTTTTTTCTTGTTTCAGAACTTTTGTTTGTTTATTTATTTATTTCTATGGCTGGCTCAGCCTGCCCTGAGGGCAGGGCCGGGATAGCATGTGGTGCCGGGGATCCATCCACAGTCCCTGCAGCCGCCTTCAGGTGCTTTAGATCACTGAGCCATACTGCCTGACCCTCATCATTAACTATGATAAGACAGAATCTTCTCCTTTAAATAGGGGGATGACTATGGATATTCTTTCCTTTGTTTGTTTGCTTTGTTTTTGTGTTTGTTTTTATGGGGCTGGGGTTCAAAATCACAACCTTGCATTTGCCCGGCAGGCACTTGTGCTATGGAGCTATCTCTTGCCCCCGACTATGGATATTCTTTTTTTTTTTTTTTTTGTCTTTTTGAGACAGGGTCTTGCTATGCAGTTTGAGGCTGACCTTGAGCTCACTTTTGTAGCCCAGGCTGGTCTCGAACTTGCACCAATCCTCCTGCCTCAGCCTCCCAAGTGCTGGGATTACAGGCGTGAGCCACCACGCCCGGCCAGACTATGGATATTCTTAAGAAATGACCTTTACATTGAAAACTGAAGAACTTAGGGAAAAGAGGAAAGACATTTTTAGGCAGAGGGATAGCAGTGTGACCCTGAGGCAGCCATAAGCCGGTCCTTCTTGAAGAAGAGAAGGTTAGAGTGGCTGAAGAGGGCAGTGCAGGGGTGAATGTGGGGGCCGGTGCTCAGGCCACAGTGAGCTCAGGGGTGGGGCCTCTGAGAGCTCTGAGAGCAGCCCTAGGAAGAAATTTAGTCTTTACTCCAGTCCCCAGAAGATAACAAGAGAGTGCCATAGACTGATGCTTATGCAGCTATTATTCATTTATTTGTTTTGTGGTGCTGCTGATTTAGAGCCTTGTGTTCATTAGGCAAGTGTTCTACTACTGAGCTATATCTGCAGTCCTGTCAATGTAATGTGTATTTTTTAAATTAAAGAAATTTACTCAGAATTTCTGTAGAAAATAGATTTTAGGGAGTGGAATGATAAACATGAGGAGGCTAATTCTGAGGTGTATTACTCAGCATTTCATTGTTAGGAAGAATGTCTGACACCTGCAGTCTAAAGGAGGAGAGCTATTTGGGCTTAGTTTCAGAAGTTGCAGTCTGGGGCCAGCTGGCTCCGAGGCTCACAGGCAGAGGGTGCGGCTGGGTAACTTGCTCAACTTACAGCGTCCAAATGGCAGAAAGAAGAGAAAGAGAGTGAGAGAGAGGAAGAAATACATTTTTTAAAGGCACATCTGCAGTGACCTACTTCCTGTAACCAGGTTCCACCTCCTAATAGTACATGCAGCTTAAATTTATCAGTGGTGAACTCATCTATTGATAAATTAGCTCTGTTATGATCTAATCACCTTCCAGAAGCTTCACCTCAGAACACACAAGCCTTCTAGGGGACAGTTTTGATCCAAACCATGACGAGTCAGTGGTGGCGTAGATCAGGCAATGGTGGTAAAAGTGGAAGAATTGTGGAGATATCAAATATATTCTGCAAGTGGAACTTCCATAACTTACTGGTAAAGCAAATATGGGAGAAAGAGAAGGGAAAGAATGAGAAATGGCTGTCAGACTTTGGCTTGGCCGTTGTTATATGCTTACTGAGACACAGAAAACTAGGGAACAGTTTGGTGGTTCTTTGTAAAAACATTCCCCATGAGATGCTTATTAGCTATTCAGAGTAGAGCTTGGCCTTCTGGGGAGGTTCTCTTGCTCCTCAATTGGAAGAAAATTTAAAGAGCACACAAGTGAAGAGAAATGAAAATACATTCATCTTGAAGCCAGAATTGTATGTTCACGAATGTTTGAGTCATCTGTCTCCACTGAGAAAACAAAATGGCTGATGCCAGAAGACTGATACTACAAAGTACTTTTTGTCATTTTCTATCAACTTGGAATGGACAGCATTTCTCAAAGCAGCATTTTTAGAGGGCACCAGTGATGTTCCAAAAAATTTCTCCATAGATTCTGAACTTGGACCAGTTGGCTTTAACCTCAACTCCATTACTTATTAATTTCATAAGTGTGGCAAATTACTTGACTTACATGTCTGTTTCCTGGTATGTAAAATAGGGATAATACTGATTGTGCAAGGTAGATTTCATCAGGTACCCTTTACAATCACACGAGGAAATAATGTGAAAGACACCATGAGAGCAGAGCGGGCTAAGTTTGTCTCAAAGCTGACTTAGGTCTGAGCAAGTGTGGCCCAAGAGGTGGTGGCTAAGATGCTTAGGTCAGCACTTCAGGACAAACTTAGCCTGTTTCAGGACCTTCTCTGAGCTATAATGCAAAGGTAGGGCAGCCCAGCTAGCAAACCAGAGTGAAGGACCATTTAGAATACTTAGTGAACAGGGTGGAGCATTCGAGACTTACCCTTGGGCTACTAAGGATCTGAAAGATCCCCAGTTTGTTGTCCAGACTCCTGCTCCTACTACAATAGTTCTCAGTCTCAAGTGTGCATCAGAATCCCTTGGAGGGCTTGTTAGGGTCCCTGTTCCCAGATTTTTAAATGTGGTAGATGTTTGATGAAGCCCGAAATTTTCACTCTACCCAGTTCCAGGTCATTCTGATACCTGAAGGACTACACTTTCAGAATCACTGCCCTGAATCCTCAAGATCAGGAAGTGCATTCAAGTGACATCAGAGTCTGCACCTGCCCCAGGCAGCAGTTGTGTATAACTGGCAACAGTATTAGTGATGACTATAACAAGCTCAAACTATGGGAAAGTCCGCCTCTAAATACTACTTCATTTGTCAAGAGTGGTAGTTCCTGTGTATAATTCTAGCACACTGGGAGGCTGAGGGAAGAGAATCCTAACTTCAAGACCAGCCTGGGCAGTTGAGTGTCTTGGTGGGACCCTGTCTCAAAATAAAAATAATAAACACAGACACAGACAGACAGACAGACAGACAGACAAATGGCTGGGAGTGTAGCTCAGTGTGAAGGCTTTCGTTTTAATCCCCAACACCACAATCCCTCAGTCAAGCAAGTGAGCAATCAGTCAATATACAGTGTTTTTCCTTCCCAGAGAGAAAACTAGGACTTGGGCTTTCAATATCTACTGTATCAGAAACACAGGGGACATGAAAAACATAGAAAAGTAGCAAATTGTGCTACACTGTACGCTAATCCAGTGTGTGGCCTCCCTGGCTGGGACCCCTGTATCCTCCAGAGATTGCATCGGACCACAAAAATTGGGCCCAGGCCATAAGCCAAACTTGAATTATGACAACTTCTATGCTGCATCTAAAATGTCATCCTTCCTTATAGAGAGATCTGTGTGGCATAGTTTAAGAATTTCATCTGGAGCTTTCAGTCATACCACAGGCACTGAAACTCATCTCACAGGAAAGAAAACCGTAGTTTTTTTTAATCTTAGTGCCCAAGGGCTGTTCTATTTTTACTTCACAGATAACTAAAAATAAGATACTTTTGTTTTTTAATTCATTTGGAATTATGACCTTTTCTCCCTGCCCTAGATTGTTTGGTTCCTATTATCAAAAATATACAATCTTGGTGACTATGGAAAATAGAAATGAATTTCCTGTAGTTTTGAGAGGAGAAAGTCCAAGTAACAAAACAAACAAACAAACAAACAAAAAAGGCTGGAGATGCAGCTTAGTGTGAAGAACAAGCCTGAGGCAGTTCCTAATGAGAGAGAGACAGACACAGACAGAGAGAGAGAGACAGAGAGAGAAAGAAAGAAAGAAAGAAACAAAGAAACAAAGAAAGAAAGAAAGAAAGAAAGAAAGAAAGAAAGAAAGAACCTAATTCAGTGTACTTCCGTAGACATCAACAAACTGATTAAGGAAAAGTTCATTTTGTCTTCCTTAGCACAGACTAAGGACATTATCAATTATTAACAGTTGTTAGAAATCTTTTTTTTTTCCAGTTTTTTGAAGCAGGGTCTCATTACATAGTTCAATCTGGCCCTGAACTCACTATGTAGCCAGGCTGACCTCAAGCTCATGATAACGCTCCTGCCTCAGCCTGCAGAGTGCTGAGATTACACATGTATGCCATCACGCCTGGCAAGGTGGTCATTTTACTCCCTGGCAATGTTTACTATGGTCATGCCTAGGTCTGGGGCATACTTGATGAATACTCTTGACTGCTTTATGTCCCCAAAGTGCAAGGCCATCAGACTGTTATTAATAGTTAGCATGAGGATGTGTGTGACTGATAGAAACAAAGTGGAGAGCACAGACATTTCCAGCAAGAAAGAAAAGAGTGCCGTGTGTGCCTTGCAATGAGCTGCTACACAGAAGGAATCCTTTCCCGGGCCACAGAGAATTGGGCAGCCATTGAAGAGCTGGGCTTCTGCCATTAAGGGCAGTCAGCAAGAGATGAGGCTGATTAGCAAAGTGGAAAGTCTGGGCCATGGAGCTGTAGGGGTGGAATCAACACAGATGTCCTTTGGCCCGAGTTAACTCGGGAGGAGGCCCAGAGCTTGTGAATTTAAAGGCTAAATATATTTGTGGTAGACCAAGGCCAGTCCTGCCTGCAAAATAAGTGGAAAACTCCTACACCCTCTGCTCAGGTGTAGATAAGCAGAGATTGCCCTGGGGCCGGGCACCACAAGCATTTCAAGGTCTGGAATCTGGACATTAGCCTGAATGAAGCAGCTGGCTAAGTTAGTCCATTTTTGCCTTATATGGTAGCATAAATTGCTAATGTGGTTGCAAGTTTGAAAGAGAGGAAGCCCGCATTTCTGGGTTCCTCTGATCTCCCAGACATCTCACTCTCGTCAGATTGTCAAGACCACCAAATGTAGGGCATCTCTGTAGAAAACACAGGAGGCAGTGGACAGTGACACCTGCCTCACTCCATGCCCATCTTTCGCACTGCTTGCACATAGCTTTGGAATAAATCAAAGTAATGCACCTCTGAACTGTGCTTGGGATGCCAGTCTTGCTCATTCTCTCACCTAGCCCAGACACCACTTTCTGACTGCAGGGGCAACAGTACTGCCAGGAACACACTCGTTAAAAGCCCCCACCCAGCATTGTGTTACTTCAAGGCTTGGCCCCTTTTTAAATTGGCAAGTTAGTGCCAAGTAAGGGTGCTACATCTGCTGAAGTCAAGAGATTAGTCTCAGTAGACATTGTGCTATCCATGCCAATGGGGAAATTTTTTTTTAAATTAAAAATTATTTATATATATATATAATATATATATAATTTTATATACAATATATAGTATATATTTTATAATATAATATATTTATATGGTGTATAATATATATTGTATATATTATATAGGGTGTGGTGTCTGATTTAGAAAGTTTAAGGACCATCCAGGATGGAGAGCGAGAGGCCCTCTAGCATAGTGGCACAGTGGCACACTGGCACAGTGCCTGCCTGACAAGCACAAGGTCCTGAGTTCAATTCCCAGTGAGAACTTTCCAAAAAAGAACCATCTAAATTCTAGTAGATAACATGTGCTCATTTATTATAAGTGTAAACAGCTGTTAGTCACATCATACAGCAGTGGTGGGGCCCCCACCGCAAGTGCTTGACCTCTCCTTGTCCCTCTGAGTCTTTCTTTCTTCAGGTACTTGTACAAACCTGCAGAACTTGTTAAGGCACACAGATCAAACTGCCTCGTGCTCTGCAAGGTTAGTACATGATTGCCTAATCAAGGATACTTTTGAGTTTGAAGAGAAAACTATCAGTAATTTTCCCCTCAAATAATAGGAATTGTCCTGGGAAAACTGGGATGACACTTGCCTTTTTAGATGTGTTAATCTGAGCGCATTCCTGCCTGAAGCTCCCCCCAAAGGGACACTCCGCTGTCCAGAGCTCCTGAGGTGGCAATAGGCTGACCAAGCTGACCCTGGGCCACTAGGGTCTACTGGAGAATGGCACCAGAAGGTGGTAATCACCCGGGCTCGTGCCTCTGGGACTGTGAGGAGGCAGAGCTTGGCAAGACAACCTGGCCAAGCAGATTAGCTCTTTGATGAACCACAAATATTGAGCAAAAGAAGACAGGAGGGTAGCACTTCTGTTTTCCTTGTCTCCACTCTTCTTCCGCGTGAGCATACCCTCCCACAGTTGGCAGCATCCATCCTGACACTGTAACATCCTCAGTGGCTAGGGTGGGAGGGGTGGTGGAAAAGCACAAATCTCTAGCCTTGCCTACCAAAGCCCTATGTGTAGGTACCTTAACTGAGTAATTCCAAGTCAAGAAATTAATTTTATAGACATGTTTGCTCCCTTGTAAAGTGATGTAGCTAGAGGTTATTGATTACAATAGTGTTTTACTAAGAAATGAGTAACAAAAAAAAATTTCTAAATGCTCATTAATAGGAAATAGATTAAATAAATGATGATATGGCCATAAAGTGTTTTTTAAAAAATGAATGTAGTAAGTGGCATAACTTTCAAGATAGATATATTAAAATGAAAAAAAAGCAAGCTGCCTAAGAATGTGTACAGTATGGTACAAATCATGTAAAATGTAGGGCACACTATGACTGTGTAGATGTGTGCTTTTTGCTCATGTACTCAAAACATTTTCAGAAAGTTGGTGCATCCAGAGCGGGAAATCAGATGTTTGAGGGACTGAATTGGAGTTTTTATCATGTATCTTATACTTTTTGAACCATATGGACTTGTGTGCTATTTTAAAAATAAATACAATTAAAGACATGAGATTATGATAGTTCTTTGGAGATATGTAAAATAGTTTACTTTAGAAATAATAATTCTATCTTTACTGCCAGGGCCAAGATTCCTCTGGGAAAGGTGGACTCAATCTGGAGGCAGTTTTGGGGTGGGGTTGGGTCAGTGCTATGATCTAAATGTCTATGCTCCTCCAAAATTCTGATGGTGAAATCTTGACCCCCAAGACAGTGTTAGGTGAGGTCTTTTTGAGGACGATTAGGTCAGGAGGGTAGAGGTGTCACAGGATTAGTGCTCTTCTAACAGAGGTCCCAGAACAAACCCTCTCTCCTTCTGTCATGTGAGACACAGCAAGCAAGTGCTGTCTGTGAACCAGGACATGGGTCCTTGCCAGACACCAAAGCTACCAGAAACTTGATCTTGAAATTCCTCACCTTCAGAGCCATGAAAAATAAATTTTTATTGTTTACAAAATGCTCAAAGTGTTTTGTTAGAGTCACCCAAGGAATAAAGACAGACGATAAACTCCTGACCATTCACCAAACATACCACAGGCGCTGCAGGACTCCTAGGTCCTGGTAAGGTAGCTTGCAGTTGCACTACGATGTGGGTATGTTTAATGCTACTGACCTGTACACTTAGAAATGACTTAAGCTGGTGAGCTGTGGGTGATGTGGCAGGCTAGCACTCTCCCATGAGCTACCTCCAAGCCCTACCACAGTTGTTTAGAAGTGGGAAAATAAAACATAACAATCTACAGTCTGCCTAGAGCCTAAGCACGATCCAGTACTTTACTTTTAAAAACTGTTCAACCAGTATTTGGTGACTGGAGAGCTGCCCAAAACGCTCAGCGGATCAAAGCGCCTGCAAGCAGGTGCAGGGGCAGCGGTCTGACCCCTAGGGTGCCATGGTGGACCCGCCTGGGAGCACGCTGAGACAGCAATTGAGACTGGGCGTGGTGGGGTGCGCCTGTAATCCCAGCTCTTAGGAGGCTGTAAACAGGTGAATCACTACAAGTCCTAATCTAGTGGAGAGACACTGAACATCTTGCAGACCCTTCCCTAACATATATATATATATATATATATATATATATATATATATATATATACATACAGCCAGTGCTACAAACTAAAACACAAAATGAAATTAAATCACTGCTATAAAAAAAAAGGGGGTAAGGCAAGTGCTGAGAGAAATGGGGCTCGTTATTTCTGACTGAGGGGGTCGAGGGTGTGTGTATCCTGACAGGAAGGAACATCTGACAGCTTGTTGATCCTGTAGTCTCAGTCAGCTGCTATTCTTGCCTTGAATTTTTTCTTTCCTGCTGCTTTGTACAAAGGGGTTAATAAGATTCACTTTTCAGGGAGGCTGTCCCTTGTAAACAAATAATAAGTAAGGCATTCAGCAAGATGCTGGGCACAAAATGAGCAGTACGTGTGCAGGTCCCCTAGTCACCCTTAGCGAGAATGTTGAAAATGAGTAGAAATTTGATAGTCTGAAAAAAGTCTGAGGAAAAGGCATTTCAATTTAGAGAAATATTACAAGTGAATAAAGCAAGCAAGGGAGGCTTTGGAATTTATTAGAATTTTCATGAAAACTCCTCATTTAGGGGACCTAGCCATCTCATGTGGCTTCACCACCGTCAGAAGAGCTGGGTTTCCCTTTTGCTTTTTGCTTCTGCTCATTTTCTTTGGACTTCTTAAAGCTTTGTTTTACTCTTCCAACAACCAGCTGCTCCCCAAACCCAGGGCCAGATGCATGCAAAGCAAGCACTGTGCACTAAGCTACACCCCAAGTTCCTCTTCGTTTTTGTAAATATTAAAAGAAGGGTGTGAGTCTTTGACCTATCATTGTTTTTCAAGGTGGAAAGTATAAAAATTAAGAATGTAAGTTTTCTAAGTTTGAGCAGTCTCAGGAATTAAGAGTGAAAGGGACACAGGTTCAAATTTAAAGCAGGGAGAAGACTGTTCTCAGGGTAACATCTACTGTGTGGCCTCTACATACTTTCTATGTGGTGCTGTGATTTTTTACAACTTCAAGGCAATAATTAGTCCCATATCTCACAGATGAGACAAATAAAAACCAGAAGCTTCATAAACTGGCTGGAACCAAGATTTGAACACAAGCCTGATTTCAAAGGCCAATATCTTCCCTGTGTTCCATCTTCTTTCTCAAAGCCTCCTGATTTTCTCTGGTCTTCCTTCTTTAGATTATAGTGGTGGTGCAATCTCTTGTTCTGGTAGCAGTGGCCATATTTAATGGAAAACAGTGATTGGGATTGAATGGTCATTTATATAAGAGCAAAATAGTATTACCATTTATTGGTCCTTAGAGTGGAATTTTATTTAACAGACACCAAAGCTACTTGATAAGTTACAAAAACACATGAAAAACATGGAGTCATACAGATTCTCATGATCATTAGTACTACATCAGTGGATGTAAACTGTTTTGTTCTTAATGGCCTGGCTCATGTGACTGACCTCTTTTTGTTATTTCTTTTGTTTTTTAAATTTAGTTATTCAGTAAGTAATATTATCATCATACAGAAAAACATGGAAAGTCTGTCCTACAAACTGAGAAAAAATGCATTGCTTTGAGAATTTTATAATTGTCACACATTATTTCATCCACTCGTTTATTTAAAGCAGTTGTGAAGCCTGTGAGTATTTTAGGCTGGTGATTCCTTTAAATGCTGGTATACATTCTTTAGTATTTCCTTTTTAAAAATATTGCAAGTTCTACTTGGAAGGCTTAATGATTTCTTAGCTAACTGTAAACAAATTAGAATACAGCTATAACTAGAATGACTTCTCCAGAAGAGAGGTGTTCTTTACTTATAAGTAAAGATGGTAAGACCCAGCATGGTGGTGCATGCCTACAATCCCAGTGCTAGGGAAGATCACTATGAGTCCAAGCTGCATAGTGAGACTCTGTACCAAGTACATTTTTTTAAAAAAAAGTAAAGATGATTAAAATATGATAGTCTAAGCTGGGTGTGGTGGCTTGCGCCTGTAATCCCAGCACTTGGGAGGCTGAGGCAGGAGGACTGGTACGAGTTCGAGACCAGCCTGGGCTACAAAAGTGAGCTCAAGGCCAGCCTCAACTGCATAGTGAGACCCTGTCTCAAAAAGACAAAAAAAAAAAAATGATAGTATAATTGCTTATTATTTTCCATTTAAGAAATGCTTCTATTTTTCCGGTATAACTTTACCATTGTTACCTATATACCCTACTACTACTGCTACTGCTAGTGTATCTCCTATAGATATTTCTAAGACCATTGTTTTCTTCCAGGGGAAGATGATACTTAAATGTTGAAAGGGGAGAGAAGCCGGGCGTGGTGGCTCACACCTGTAATCCCAGCACTTGGGAGGCTGAGGCAGGAGGATTGGTGCGAGTTCGAGACCAGCTTGGGCTACAAAAGTGAGCTCAAGGCCAGCCTCAAC
>PVJA010043990.1:0-16453 GCA_004027025.1 Myocastor coypus | reverse complement strand
CCTTAGAAAGATGTCAAGGAGTCGATCAAGAGCATAGAGGTGTAAGAAAATATGCCTGTCTTTTTCCAAGAAATTCTTTCTTTTGATGTATATTCTGAGGGGAAAGTCAGTAATGAGGGGAGACATATCTGTACAAGGTTATCCACTGCATATTGTTTAAGAATAATGAGAAACTAACTACAATGGAATACCCATCTCTGACAAAACAAAACAAAGAATAATGAGAAAATAGAAGTAATTTAAGTGTTCGGTTTTAACAGATTAGTTAAATAAAATATAATGCACCAATTCTGTGAAATACCATGCAGCTGTTATAAAACATTTTGTGGCATGTCATTTCTTACAATGAGAATATGTTTTGATAAATTACTGTATTAATTATCACACCGTAACAATATTGCCACAGGATGAGTTAGCTAAGTCTGGTGCATCAGGGACTCACAAGGCTGCAGTCAGTTATCATTTGGCACTGTGATCTCATCTGAGGCTCTACTAGGGCTGGGTGTACTTCCAAAATCACGTACTACGGTTTTGAGCAACATGAACATTCAGTTTTTCATGAGCTGTGAGACGATAACCCCAAATAATTACTTGACTAATTCTTGTTCATCAGCCACATCTCAAAATGACTGCCAGCTTTCTCAAAGCCAACAAGGGAGTCTCCTTGTAGCAAGATAGGTTATATATTTATATAATGTTATAGAAGTGACATTTCATCACCTCTGCCATATTCTCTTCCCCGAAAGCAGTCATAGATCTTGTCTATACTCAATAGGAAGGGATTATATAAGACACAAAACTTAGAGGTTGGGATCATGGGAATGTCTTAATATTTGTCTACAATGATTGCTAAAAATAAGTTGGCCATAGAAGGAACTTGATAGCATGATATAATAGAAAAAAATAATTGTGCATACTCAGAAAAAAAGATTGCTAGAACATGTACTCAAACAGCAATAATAGTTTCCTTTAGGGGTAGAATTTTGGAGTGTTTGTACTTTTTTTTTTTCAACTTTTTACATATATTTTATAATTTTTTATAGAAAGTTAATAGAATGCTGGAAAGGATTACAATGTGAGTGATATTGAATTAAGGAATATTATGAATAATTTTTCATTTTTCATTTCCCCCCAATATTGTACTATATTAGTTATTCTTTAGCGGTTTCATTGTGTATAATTAGAACCATAAGCCATATTCAACTATTCTGTAGTTGCCATTGTAATCCAGTTTAAAACACTGATTACTTTTATAATTTAGCAAAGCTGTTAAAGAGCAGCTTTATAGATCGGAATGTTGGATATTAACATGAAGACAGGACTTCATCATCTGAAGCTGGAGGAGGACAGGCAAAACTGATCAAATTTCTGCTAGCTTAAATCACCATTGGTTCCAGGGAGATAGTTTAGCAACATAATCACTTGCATGGCAAGCACAAGTCCTGAGTTCAACCACTGGTACATCAATCAGTCAGTCAATCTATCACCAGTGGTACATGCACAAGCTTGTACCACCCAATGAGACTGTCCCATGCTGCCAGTAGGACAGTCATACATGTACCCCTGGTGGTTCTGAGCTGCTACATTTTCAGTATTGCGACATACAAATTATGGCCCCATCATTAAAGTATTAACAGTGAAGATGATAATTACTAACCCATTGCATATTTTGATTGGATGATAATCACTGGAAAAATGTAAAGGTATATGATTAATACTCGAAAGTATGGGATAAAGTATAATTATCCTTCACTATCTGTGAGGGATTGGTTTCATGTTCCTCTGCTAATACCAAAATCTATAGAATCTCAATCCTTTTTTTAAAAGTGTAGTATTTGCTAATAACAAACTTATAGATTTGCTTATAACCTATAATTAATCTCTAGATTAATGATATAACCTCATATAGTTTACATAGTACTATCTAAATAGTTGTTAGCCTTTAGTTTTAAGGAATGGTAAAGAAAATTACCTACATTTTTAGTAGAGATACAATTTTTTTCCACAAATGTTTTAGATCTGCAGCTGCTTGATGGATGTACAACACATAGATATGGACTGATCACAGCGTTTTTTGAAGAGGAGTTTTCTTATTTATTTATGAATGTATACTAGAACAGTACCTGTAGTTGTATTTACATCAACTGTGGGAACTAAAAGATGATAGTTATATACAGTTAGAGCTTTTTCTAAGATTTATTATATTACTAATATGTACATGTTTACAGTCTATAATAATTACATCCCTGTGTGGAGTTTGTACATTATATATATAAAATGCTTTAATTCTGTTTTTTTTCTTTGTGTACTTTCCTTTCTCTCCCTTCCTTTTTCTGAATCTTACAATCATCTTATCATCTGAGAAAGATCTACCATACTTCCTATTATCTTTTCTTTTATTCTTCATTTATAAATTTTTATATAAAATAAATCATATGCTATTTAAGCTTGTGGATCTGATTTATTGCACTTATTATTTTTATCTCAAGGTGCATCTATTTTTTCTGCCTCCAAGATTTTTCTTTCATGTCTTCATTAGTGACAGTGAGAGGTTGAATGGTATAAAATTAGGAATTTTTGTGTAGCAGCAACAATATTTTTGTAGTGTGTGTATGTGTGCGTGTGCATGTGCACGTGCATGTGCGTGTGTGTGTAGGTCAGCAATTTCTTCTTATAAGGCTACTGAACTATGGTAAATCTACTTTGGAAAAGTTGGATAGACTTGCCTATTTGGAAAATAAAGGAAAAAGGTAAAAACAGTGATAATTGGGAAGAACATATTGCAGCAATGCATGTCCACTAATAAGAAGGTCTGTGATACATATTGATACATATTCATAGTCGTAGTGATTTAGGAAGCTAAGGCAGGAAGATTCTAAATTTGATTCCAGCCTAGGCAACTTAGCAAAACACAATCTCATGTCTAAAGTGAAAGAAAAGAGAGAAGGGAGGGAGGGGAAGGAAAAGAAGGAAGCAAGAAAAAGGAAAAGACTGGGAATGTGACTAAGTGGTAGGGAATCTCTGGGTTTGATCCCCAGTACTACCTGCCCCCTTCAGAACACCTATTAATAGAAAATGAACAAAGAATGTGAATGGTAGTCCGTAAAGGAGAAATTAGTCAGGTGCAGTGGTGCACAGTGGTAGGTCCAGCTACATAGGAGTTTTTTGTTTTTTTTTTTTTAATTATTTTTTTGCTTTTTGAGACAGGGTCTCACTGTGCAGTTCAGGCAGGCTTTGAGCTCACTTTTGTAGCCCAGGCTGGTCTCGAACTCACAAAGATCCTCCTGCCTCAGCCTCCCAAGTGCTGGGATTACAGGCGTGCGCCACCACCCCCGGCTAGCTACATAGGAGTTTGAAACAAGAGGATCGCCTGAGTCTGGGAGGAACAGGCCTCCCTGGGAACGATCTCTTTAAAAAAAGAATTGGGTTGGGGACATAGCTCATGGGTAGAATTCTTGCCTTTAGTGTATGTAGAGTCCTCAGTTAAGCCCACAGTACTAGAAGAAAAAATAAAAATAAAACTGGGATGACCATAGAGTATTTGCTTAGCAAGTATAAATGTCTGGATTCAATCCCAAGAATTACACACTCATCATGATCATCCCCTTGGGAATTTTAAAATTTTTTTATAAAAGATAACAGTAGACATGAAAAGAGATTACCACTGTTAACCCAAAAAGTATAAATAAAATGGGAGGAAGTGTTTTTTTAAACCATAAAATTTACAAAATTAAAAAGATCATTAATACTTACTATAGGAAGATTAATAATATATATGTAACATAGGTGAAGTACTTTGGCATCTGTATTGCTAATGAGAATCTGAACATGAATACTCTTAATATTTTTTCTTCTAGGGATACATCTCAGATACATTATTTTAATATTTTTCAAATTTCAAATAACATGTGTTTCCACCAACAGGTTAGTAGTAATATCAACTATGCAGTATTGAAATACTAGGTATCCATGAAAATATTATATTACACATAATTATATATATCATAATATGGAAGGATAATTAACAATATATTGTTAAGTTGGCTAACAGTTTATCACTATTTAGGATTATGAGCACACTGAAACATGAACTGGCAATCACTGAGATAAGACAATGAAATAATTTTTATTTTTAAAAAATAATATTATTCTATTTGACCTAGCTATTCCCCTTGTAGATATCTTCCTGAAAGAGTTAAAAACATTGTATTACAATGGTACATGCATACCCATGTTTCTAGCAGCACAATTCATTAATAACTAAATTTTGATGGAGACCTACATGTCCATCAAGAAATGAATGAATAAAGAAAATGAGGAACTTTCACACAATGGACTGCTATTTTGCCATAAAGAAGAATAAACTTGAGTTTGTAGGAAAGTGGATGCTATAAATAAAGTGGATGTACCTTGAAACCATAATGTTCACTGAAATCAATCACACACAAACTTAAACATCACATTGTTTCTTTTTTGTATAAGAAACCCAAATTAAAAATAAAGAGCAAAATAATAGATAAGATGATTAAAAAAATGGAGAAATTTTCTAAAAAGGGAAACAGGATACCAAGAGATGAAGGGAGGGGCTAAAGGAGAGGGTGCAGAGGGAAAAGGGATAAAAAGCCAATCAAGATGTGTTATGTACATGTACTAACTCCTTAGGAGGAATAGGACCATACTGTACAATATGTACAAGTAAAAAAAATTGAAAACATTTCTCAGAAGGCAGGCATAGGTTTTTTTTTTTTTGTATTTAGTACAGAGTCTCACAGATCACACTTGTATTAATTCTACTATTTTCAGTCTCTCAAGTGCTGAGATTACAGGCACATGCCACCACGCTTAGTCTCAGTTGCCATCTCAGTGTCTCAGCACACCCTAGGGGTGGGGCTGGCACAGCATGACAGGGTCCCTGTGTCTGCCTGAGCAGGCACTTTAATCTGCTGTGCTATCTGGCCAGCCCAAGCAGTGACTTACATACAATAAGCTTTTTATAAAATTCTTGCTCATCTGAAAAAAAAAAAAAGATAAATATTAGGTGGGCCTATTGGTGCACACCTATAATCCTAGCATTCAGGAGGTCTAAGTAGAAAGATTGCTAGTTCAAGACTAGACTGCATGATATAGTTCAAGGCCAGTCTGGTCTACATCATGAAACTTTGTCTCAGAAACCAAAGTTACTAAATTCTGATACATTATTTAAGTGTTCCCCCTATTTCCCTGAGCTACATTTCCAGCCATTCTTATCTTTATTTTGAGACTTTGTCTGACTAAACTAGCATGCTTTCTCTCTTACCCAAAAAAAAAAAAAATTGTTTTGAGCAATATATAAGGCTTTACAGTTGTCAAATAGATATAAGAACTAGATATAAGAAATACTAGTAAATTGGCAAGGATGAACTGTGAACAAGTTACTTAAATACTCTAAGCCATTATATGTAAACTGAGGTGCTAATGATGCCTTTATATATAAGATTGAGAATTAAGTGAGGTAATGAATATGCAAAGTACTTAATAAGTCTCAGAAAATGTTAGATGGCTCACTATCATTGCTGTTACCAGAATAGGAAAAAAGAGACATGAAGTGACAAAATGAAAAGGAAATACTAAGCAACTAAAAAAAAAAGGAAGTAAGGAAATCTTTTTAACATACTTTTTTTTAAAAAAATTCTTTTAAATACTTATTACACCCAGCATTCCTGATAAAACTTGTATGCACTAATTGGATTTCTTTATTTTAAATTTTTAAATCATTCTTTTATTTGGTACAGAGTCTCGTTGTGCAGCTCAGACTCGTAGTGATCGGTCCTGTTTCAGCATCCCCAGCCCTGGGATTATAGGCATGCACCACCACATCTGGTTTCATTGGCAGGCATAGCTTTGAGGCCCCAAGACATTCCATTCTAGGGATCAAACTCGAGTTTTTGTGCTTGCCAGACAGGCACTTAGACTGCTGAGCTATCTCTCCAGCTCACTAATCAGGTTTCTACAGCTAGCTTGCTCTGTTTGATCTGAAAGCGTTTTCTTGGGATGCCATACAAGAGAAAGGATTTCAGGGTTAGAATTTTTTCTCAGAGTAGTTTTACACAGGCTGATTAAGTGACAGATTGATCTACTTTGATACAGAGCTTATAAAGAGCCTTAAAAGTGACATTTTTGAGAATTGCTATTTTAGTATAGGTGATTACTAAATATGCAACTTAACAAGCTCAGAATCTTTAAATAATCCTGGACACTATCCCATTAATTGTTTGCTTTCATGGTTACTTATGATAGTTCCTCTCCTTATATGGTTTTGTTATATGATTTTATTTCTGAAAACAAATCGTGTGTTCTTTATTAATCTGTTTTCTTTTTCAGAATACATTAAGATGGCTGATCATTATGTGCCAGTGCCTGGAGGACCAAACAACAACAACTATGCAAATGTGGAATTAATTCTTGACATTGCTAAAAGGATCCCAGTACAAGTAAGAGAATTCTTTAAAAGGAAATCCAGGGGCCTGGTGGGATGGCTCAGTGGTCTAAGCGCCTGTTTGGGAAAGCTTGGGTGGCTTCAGGGACCACGGTTTGATCCCCGGCACCACATGCTGTGCCAGCCCTGCCCTCAGGACAGGCTGAACCAGCCATGAAAATGAGTGAATAAACAAAGGTTCTGAAACAAGGAAAAAAAAAATAAATAAATAAAATAAATTTTAAAAAATAGATAAATAAAAGGAAATTCAGCTATTTCAAGTTAGGGGAAGGGTATGTCCAAGGAATGTTTAAACTTTTCTGAAAATTCTTATGTGGGAATTTGCTTATGTGGGAAAATGCTTTATGTGGGATAAACAAAAGGATTAGAAAAAGGTAATAATTGAAATAAATATATTAGAAATACGTTTGAAGGTACTTCCACAGATTTGTTAAAAAAAAAAATTGTGCATCTTACAGTTATCCCAACTAAGTACAAATTACTTCTATGAAATATTCTTAACTTAGAATATGGTGGTGATTTTAGAAATAGGTTGTTTGTTCTTATCACATTGTTAGGAAGTTTAGGTTAAGTACCTTAAAGCCCAATAACGAAAAAAATGTCTAGACGTATGTGGCAGTATAATTACTAGATAGAAAGGTGAAGTTGGGTGGCCACAATAGTTGAATATGTGAAAGATGGCCAATATTTCTGTTTTCTAGCAGAAAGGCTACAAATTGAATTTCCTACAGAGCAACAAGAGTAGCTCTATCTGAATATCAATTTCACCTTGGATTTGACTTTCTCAGGAGTTTTGCCACATTGAACTGTTTATTACTCTATAAAAAGTTTGCCAGCAAGCAAGTACAGAAGCTGAGTTAAGCCTGAGTTGCTATAGAACTAACTGTACTTCACCACCCTAAATAGAGAATAAGGCAGTGTATGGTTTTCTTGATACAAATTTTAAGAATGAATTGCATTGTGTTCCCTTATAGGCAGTGTGGGCAGGTTGGGGCCATGCTTCTGAGAATCCTAAGCTCCCAGAACTTCTCTTGAAAAATGGCATTGCCTTCATGGGTGAGTAGTTCCTCATCTTTCTTTTTTCTTTTGTTGATTATGTGCATATTCCACTTTTTTTTTTTTTAATAGTGAAAAAGTTTATTTGAAAACCAAGAAATGCAGAGAAACTAGCTCTGTAGAGCAAACTAGGGCTGAATAAAAGAAATAACAAAAAGTACAGCTGGGGAGAAAGCTCAGCAGTCTAAGCACCTACCTGGAAAGCACAAGGACCCGGATTTGATTCCTGGTACTGCATGCTGTGCCAGCTCTGTGCCATAGCAGCCACCAAAACCGCATGGTGGTATACACCTATAGTTCAGTTCTGAGGAGGTTGAGACAGGAGGAGCACTATTAGTCAGAGTTGCATAGTGAGACCCTGTACCAAATAAATAAATAAATAAATCTTTTTTTTTTTTAGAATTTTTAAATTTTTATTTTATTTTTTTCTTGTTTCAGAACTTTTGTTTATTTTTATGGCCGGCTCAGCCTACCCTGAGGGCAGGGCTGGCGCAGTATGTGGTGCCGGGGTTGAACCACGGTCCCTGCAGTCGCCCAAGCCTTCTTAAGCAGGTGCTTTAGACCACTGAACCATCCTGCCGGTCCAATAAATCTTTTTTAAAATTAAAAATAAATACAAGAAAAAGAAGTGTTCTCTGAGTAACATAGAGTGGGCTACCATGATGAAAGCCACTATAGCCTTATTTTCTTCTATTTAACATGCAGTGGGCTTGTTTTTCCTTTTTTTTTTTTCTTCTTCCAAATCTATCAGTAACTTAAGTTCTTTTCCCCCCTTTTGCTCACCCTTACCTTGCCTATCACACTTAATTGTATTTTCATCTTCATTGTATCTTCTGTCCTTGGGTTATTTTCTCTACAGTCTGAAAGATGTTTTCTAAGGCAGTGGCCTTATAAAAACTTCACGAGTAACCTCAAAATAACAGGTGGAAGAAGGACCTGTTTTTAGATAGTAAAGATAATTGAATGCTTACTATATCTTGGCAGTGTGCCCATAAATGTAAATCAGCACTTTTATATTTAAATACATAGGTCATGTTCCTATGGATAACGACTATCTCTTCTAACTTTTCAGCTCTCATTATGGCAGAAAGAAAAATTTAGATTATATAACTCAAATGTTTCTCTCTTGGAGGACTGGGAGATAGCTCAGTAGAATAAGCCTGCCTTGCAAGCACAAGGTCTTGAGTTCAATCCCTAGTACCACACACACACGAATAAAGTTTCTCTCTTGAAGAGCATCCACATGCTCATTAAGGCTATTTAAAAATTAGTAAGTATAATTCTCTTCTTTGGGTTCTCCTGAAACCAATTGAGGGTCAGTATTTCAGATTTGAGCCCCAAAACATCATCCATACTTCAGTGTATAGATTTGAAAAAAAAAATACTACATTAATTAGTAAAGGTAGATTCATGAAAGATGATAAAATATTTCTTTTTCTTTTTTTTTTTTTTTTTGTGTGACTGGGGTTCAAACTCACAACCTTGCACTTGCCAGGCAGGCACTTGTGCCACAGAGCTATCTTCCCCAGCCCCTAAAATATGATTTCTTAGAAACTCAAGTCAGCATATTTTTATGCAGATTGATCTCTCATTCTGTACAAACAGCTTACTACATTGCATTCCATAAAGGGTACAAAGAGAAGTCAAAACACAGATGTGCCAGAAATCAAGTTTTTCATCTCCATGCTATGTGATATGAGAGGAACAAGATAAATACTTATAATACAGGGCAAAATAGATGTGCCAGAAATGATGCAGGAATCTTACAATTGTGTTTGTTTTTAGGTCCTCCAAGCCAAGCCATGTGGGCTTTGGGGGATAAGATTGCATCTTCCATTGTGGCTCAAACTGCAGGTATCCCAACTCTTCCCTGGAGTGGCAGTGGTAAGAAATTATTTTTTCTTTGTATCTTGGAGTGCAGAAAGCTCAGTAGGATATTTGGGACTATACCATGTTGTCTTAGTTGGTTTAAAACATGTTTGGGTTCTTGATAAGAAATGGAATTGTGTTATCTCCTGGCTTAGTACACCTGTGATTTTTATCATGTCTTAGGAATATAACTTTAATCCCAAGCAAATGGATGTTAAGCTATGATCTGGAATGATCTTAGGGATTAACTTGGGAAAACTCATGTTGTTTTGGGGCTTTCAGAGCTACTTGAGGTAGGCTAGAGTTTTCCTTAGAGGCAGGCTTCTAGGAGGAATAAGGTCTTTGGATTCTGCTTAGGCATGGCCTGGATCACCACGAAAAACCTAAAGTCCTAAAAACCTAATGTTTACCTGCCAGCATTTTTGTTTTAATTTCAGCACATGATTGACAGATGATTTGGTTTGCCTAGTACCATTCAGCCTCAGTTGCCCTTGCTGTAGAAAATGATGTCATTAATCAACTTTTCTTCTAGATATGCAGTGGGCTAAAAGAAAACTTATAAATGATTTGTTCTTGACATATCCCTTAAGGAGTGCCGTATAGATTATTTTAGCTGATAAAAATATGAAATTTCCTTTCTTAGTGATCATGTATGCTGAGTGGACTTATGCTAAAAATTTCTTTTAAAATAAGAATGACCGCTGTCTTGAGGCTGAGCAACAGATTTGAACCCTTGTTACTCTGGCTCTCCAGAGGGAATTGCAATATCCTCTTCAGATCTGTGGGTCAAATAGTTTAAAAGGTTGAATTTGTTCTTGTTTGAATTTAGAGGCTATAGTGTTCCCCTTGAGGCTGAGTACTGGAGCATTCAAGGAACATGCAATCATGTCTCTGCTGAGACCAATAAAACCACAATTTCCATTTCCAAGGGCTCATAAAGATTGAATTATTTCTTAGACCTCTGGCTCTGGAGCAACCCTGAGCACACAGATTGAAGGTATTTTTGCCTGCTGGGTTGCAGTGAAAAGTCTGCTTTTTTTTTTTTTCCTCCTTTTCTTTTCTTGATCTTGTATGTCCTTGCATTTTTATAAGTTGCTCCCTGTTAGCTCTCCTGGCTTTTCCAGCATAAGAACCCAAATTGCCAGCCCATGCTATGGCTCAATATTATTAACTCCAATATATTGATTAGGGATTTATAGTACCTTTTAGCTACCTTCAATGTTGGATACATATTTTAACGACAGTGTAGCAGAAAAATGGACTTGAGCCCTTGTAGTTGCTCTCAAGTTACTGTTGTTATTGCAGGTCTTCGTGTGGACTGGCAAGAAAATGATTTTTCAAAACGTATCTTAAATGTTCCACAGGAACTCTATGAAAAAGGTTATGTGAAGGATGTGGATGATGGGCTGAAGGTAGGTTACTAACCTTTCTCTTGTCCAGTTATAGTCACAAATAGAGGGATATGGAGCCTGTATCATGATAGTTTATACCCATGAGAGCATGAGAATCATAAAATTATGAGGTATAGTTTATTAAATATAGAGTGGAGGAAAGACCTTAAACTTCAGCAGTTTAAATTATCTTTGAAGCAAGCTGCTTATCTGGACAGAACATTTTTTGGGTAGATCAGTGTTTTAAGGATGTATTGGCTTTTTCTTTACCACTTTTGAGATGTGAGGGTTGCCACTGAGTAGCACATTTCTTCTTCCCCTGCTTGAGTTCAGAAAAAGACGCATATGGGTCAAAATGTCAGCTTTATTACAAAAGACATGTTAGTAAAGATGGCTTAAATGTAAAATATGTAGCAACAATGAGATTCATAAACTGAGGCGGCAGAATTACAGTCACTGATTACTGGTAGTGCTGAATAACCATAGATTTTTCTCTTCAGAGACATGACTTTTATCACTGAGTTTGTGGACTGATATCCAGTGGGAAAAGGCTGAGCAATTTATGCCCAGTTTTCCTTCTAAATTGGCCAGTCATGTAATTTATGTTTTTCCTTTGGGGAGGAATGAAAGAGTAAACCAGGACAGGTTGAAAGTATTACTAGTAATTACTACCTGTCTATGTAGAAACATGAGCTTAGACAAAAGAACCTTTCCCTAACATCACCTTTACTTTCCTTAGAATTTTCTCTAGTTAGTACCCCATTGACTTTTTAAAAATTGTTTCTTTGTTTTTATAATTTTGTTTTCTTTTTTGATACTGGAAATTGAACTCGGGACCTTACATTTGCTAGGTAGGCACTTATGCCGCTGAGTTATAATCCCCAACTGACCTATTTGTTTATTTTTGAGACAGGGTCTCATTATGTAATTCAGGCTAGCCTTCAATTCACTCTGTAGTCCAGGCTCACCTCAAACTCATGGCTATCCTGCCTCAACCTTCTAAGTGCTGAGGTTCCAGAGGTGCACTGCTCCACCTTTCACTTTTTTAACTGCTTGGAAATGTCATCTGTGTCTCAGGTAGATTATGAAAGAGGCTATTTCTTCTTTTTTTTTTTTTTTTTTTTTTTTTTTTTTTTTTTTTGGTACTTTTGAGACAGGGTTTTGCTATGCTTTTCATTCAGGCTGTTCTTGAGCTTACTTTTGCCGCCCAGGCTGGTCTCAAACTTGCACTGATCCTTCTGTCTCAGCCCCAGCCTTCCAAGTGCTAGGATTACAGGCATGCACCACTGCAGTCTTTTGATCTCAGCAATCCAGGTGACTGAGGCAGGGGCAACTGTGAGTTCAGCGTAGCCAATTTATCAAGATTGTCGCAAGATTAAAAAGGGCAGGGAATGTGGCTCAGTACAGAGGCTCCAAATTGCATCCCTGGTCCTGCCCCCTCCCACATGGGAATGCAGAGCAAATTTTGCTCTATTGTTTGCAATTCAAGTTAAAATCACATAGCTCCTTAATAAGAAAAATAGTATTTTTAATGCTTTACTGTATTTGCTGCAAGTCACAAACAAATAGAAGCCTTTTATAAAGAAATAGCTTCAGTTTACTTTTAATTTTTTTCCTGGTCAAAATTGTAAATAGAAATAATTTGTAGAAAATTTGGAAAGCCATAGGGGCTGGGGAGATAGCTCCGTGGCATAAGTGCCTGTCTGGCAAGTGCAAGGTCGTGAGTTTGAACCCTAGTCCCGCAAAAAAAATAAATAAATAAATAAATAAATAATTAAAATAAAATAAAATAAAAATAAAAAGAAATTTTGGAAAGCCAGAAAACATTATAAAACTACCCATAAGTTCACTTATCCAGAAATAATGCCTGTTAACATAATTATATATTTTCTTTTCACCTGTTTACTTATTTATTTATTTATTTATTTTTATTTTTTTGTTTTTACTGTTGAGAATTAAATCCAGGGTCTTCACACTCAACTACATCTCCAGTCATACTTACTTTTTAATCTGAGACATGACCTCAGTAGGTCACTGATTTGCCCAGGGTAAGGTTAAGCTTGAGATTCTCTTACCTCAGCATCTGTAATGCTGGGACAGTGCATGTGGGCCATCATAGCCAGTACAGCATTTTGATTCATAGATTGATAAAACAATGTTTTTGTTTTGTTTTTTTTGTCTGGGACTGGGGTTTGAATCATGACCTTGCACTTGCCAGGCAGGTACTTGTGCCACGGAGCTATCTTCTCACCCCCTCTCATAGTAATATGTCTTGAGGGTCTTTCTATATTACTTTACATGGACTTATTGAATGACCTTATTCTTAAAAGGAGAAAAGGCTACTTTTTCTTTTCCTACTCATACTATTCTTTCTTCCATTTTTTCCCTTTCTTTTTAAAGGCAGCAGAAGAAGTTGGATATCCAGTAATGATCAAGGCCTCAGAAGGAGGAGGAGGGAAGGGCATCAGAAAAGTCAACAATGCAGATGACTTTCCTAACCTCTTTAGACAGGTAGAGTGTAAATTATTTTTTTATTTGAACTAACATGTATATCAGAGATGAGTGATTTAACTCAGACCATGGTTTGCATAACTTTATGCACAAAAAATAATTTTGCGTATAACTAATATAGCTTTTCTAGACTTACTAACAGGGAAAAAAACTAATGAAAGTTTTATTAGGTAATTCAAACATCATAGTTATTCTTGTATAAGAGGATCACTGTTCCCTGTCCAGTATATGTTGCTTTGTAATGGCAAGGACTTATCTGTGGTTTTTACAAACCTTACCTTGTTTTGGTGACGTGGTAGATAAAGTATGGTATAATAGTATGAGATTGGTCTAGTTGTTCTTAGTTTTGCCAGATCCAGGTTCACTGATTAGCTTTATCTTAACAGAGCCCTGTTTTTTTTTTTTTTTTTTTTTTTTTTTTTTTTTTTTTTTTTTTTTTTTTTTTTTTTTTTTTGTGATACCTGGGATTGAGCTCAGGACCCTGTGCTTGCCAGGCAGGTCCTTATTCTACTGAGCTATCTCCCCGTCCCCAGAGCTCCATTTCAAAATGGCCCTGAGTTCTTGAGTTTCTACCAAGTGTCCTAACCAAGGTACTGGAACATAAGTTTGCCACCTAGCCTGTGATGTGTGGCTATCATATCCTTGCACAGGTAGTTCATGGCAGGCTCATATGTAAGAAGTAAGAATTGTTCAGAAAGGCTTCTCCTAGCCCCTTGTTACCTTACCCTATGCTTTGTAGCCAAGTTGGTATGACTATGTGATACTTGGTGATAGAGGCAACCAAAGAAATTGTTTTTTTAGAATCTTAAGAGAAAAACAAGGTGAGTCTTTTACATTGCTTTTAGATTTACCTTCATATACTTAACTCATTTCTTTTTCTCCTACTAGCAAGGAAAAGATATATCAGAAAAACAAACAAAAGACTAGCCAGGCGTGGTGCTTTCTGCTTATAATCCTAGCTACTTAGGGGATTGGGTCAGGAGGATTGCAAGTTTGAGGCCATTGTGGGCAACTTAGTGGGATCATGTCTTAAAGTAAGAAATGGTAAGAAATGGCTGGGGATATAACTCAAGTGGTAGAGTGTTTGCCTAGCATGTGAGGTGATTTAGGTTCAATCCACACTACCACCTAAATAAATAATTAAATAGAAAATTGGAAAAAAAAATAAATAGAAAATTGGAGTACAAGTTTTGCCCTTTTATTGTCTTAGCTTCCCACTTTTTCTTACTTTCCTAGCATCCACCTTGTACCTCCTTTTATTTGTCCCCTCCCCCCACCCCTTTTGTTTTCCTTTACTTGTTCTTTTTGAGGTGGTTGGGATGGAACCAAGGATAGGCAAGTGCTGTGCTACAGAACCTGTATTCTTCTTGCTCCCATTTAAACCACTCCATAGGTTCACTGTCAAGGGCTAAAAGGAAAAACTCTATGAGATGGCTTTTCTGTGATTTGTTAAGCTGGATAAAAAAAGGGGGGGGGGATAAAAATATTGTTTTACTGCATTATCCTACTTTGAATGTCAGAAGTTGAATATTGCCTCATTTTTTTACATTACATTTGTCAGTTTTAATTTAGACTTAGATCAGTGCTTCATGGTCCAGAGAAAGACAGTCTTTCTTAAGACTTCTAAGACTTTCTTAAGACTTCTAAGACAGACTTTCTTAAGACTTTCTAGTCTTAGAAATAAAAGAAAAAGTATATAAACTTATTAGTGTAGAATCGTATTAAAAAATCTAGAGCACTAGGTTTTATGTGAAAGTTCTTAAGCTATACAAATTGTTAGCTAACTAACTCAAATTAATTCTATTGAGAAAAAACTTTAAAAAAACCAGAAAATAGGGTGGTTTTATTTTTTGTTTGTTTGTTTTTAAAGTTTGTCTTAAGACATTACAAGCCTTTGAAGACATTGAGGAATTATAGCAGAAACAAGCCCCAGAGAAGTGAGCCTGGAATTGGAGGTCACTTCCATAGAGGTATCTTTTAGTTCAAGAAGTAGCTGAAGGGATTGGGGAGATAGCTCTGTGGCACAAGCACCTGCCTGGCAAGTGCAAGGTCGTGAGTTCAAACCCGGTCCTGCCAAAAAGAAGTAGCTGAAAAGCTACTCAGAGTTTTAAATAGTCTTATAAGATTAGGAGGACAAAGTTTAGACTTTAGCCTTGCTGAGGAGTGAACCCTGGAAAAACTCCTTCAGTTTAGGTTGAGATTCAGAAGGATTATTCTAAGGAGAAATGATGAACTAGCAGTATACCAGCACCCTCACAGGAATTAAATTTCAGATTCAAAGCTCTCAACCTCTAATTCAAGCAATATGTTTTAAGATTATTAGTGCCCCTAGCCACCTACAGAAAATAAGTATAAATTTTCTGCAACAGAAAGTAGTATCTCGGGGCTGGGGAGATAGCTCAGTGGAATAGATGCTTGCCTGGCAAGCCCAAGATCCTGAGTTCAATCCCGGGTACCACCAAAAAAAAAAAAAAGTAGTATCTGGAATGTCAGGTTATTTCTATTAATTTTTTTGTGTAGCATATTAAGCACTTGATTAAAAATAACCATGTGCACAAAATTATGATTGAAAACCAAGAAGAACACTGTCAGTAAAAACAGATGCACAAAAGATTTAGATAATATATCCACAGGCTAAGGGCTTTAATTTAACTATTTCTAATATGTTCAAGGAAATTAAATGCAACATTGAGAATTTTAACAGAGAGCTGGAAACCATAACTAAAAATGCATGAACTAAAATTGAGAAGTTCATTCCTGCATGGTGCCAGCCCCATCATAGGGTCGTACTGAGACAGTGATTGAGACTAGGCATGGTGGCATATGCCTGTAATCCCAGCACTTGGGGGGCTGAAAACAAGAGGATCACAATGAGTCCAGTCAATGTCGTGAGACCCTGTAGACCAGTGGTTCTCAACCTGTGGGTCGTGACCCCGGCGGGGGTCGAACAACCAAAACACAGGGGTCACCTAAAGCCATCAGAAATCATAACTGTAGCAAAATTACAGTTTTGAAGTAGCCACCAAAATTATTTTTTGGTTTGGGGTCACCGCAACATGAGGAACTGTATTGCAAGGTCATGGAATTAGAAAGATTGAGAACCACTGCTATAGACCCTGTACTAAATGCATTTAAAAAAAAAAATGAGAAG
>PVJA010043989.1:0-16424 GCA_004027025.1 Myocastor coypus | reverse complement strand
TTTCTATGGCCGGCTCAGCCTGCCCTGAGGGCAGGGCTGGCGCAGCATGTGGTGCCGGGGATCGAACAGTGGTCCCTCCAGCTGCCTGCAGGCGCTTTAGACCACTGAGCCATCCTGCCAGGCCCTTGTTCTGTTTTCTTAATGTGTGAGTTTAGCGCCATAAATTTCCCTCTAAGAACTGCTTCCATTGCATCCCATAAATTCTGATAAGTTGTGTTTGAATTTTCATTAAATTGCAGACATTGTTGGGGCCTGGCGGGATGACTCAGTGGTCTAAAGCACCTGCTTGGGAAAGCTTGGGCGGCTTCAGGGACTATGGTTCGATCCCCAGCACCACATGCTGTGCCAGCCCTGCCCTTGGGGCGGGCTGAGCCGGCCATAAAAAAAAAAAAAAATGAGTGAATAAATTGTAGATATTGTTTAATTTCTTGTTTAATTTCATCTCTAACCCATTGGTTGCTGAGTAGGGTGCTGTTCAGTTTCCATGTGTTCATGGAGTTTTTGTGGTGACTTTTGTCATTTATTTCGTTTCATTGTGTTGTGAGATAATATACATGGGATAACTTCTTGCATATACTTAGTCATGACCTATGAACCAGTATGTGACCTTTTTTAGAAAATGTCCCATGTACAGCTGAAAAAACTGTGCTTTCATGAGTGACTGGGTGGAACACTCTGTATATGTCCACTAAGTCCATTTGTTCCAAGCTCTGGATCAGTTCTGCTACTTCTTTGCTAATTTTTTGTCTGCTTGACCTATCTTTTTTGGGATAAGGTAGTGTTAAGGTCTCCTGTTAAGATTGTGGTATTGGATATTAGATTTTTCATGTCCATTAAGATTTGTCTTATATATCTGGGTGCTCCCTTGTTGGGTGCATACATATTTATAAGTGTTACCTGTTCATCTTGAATTTTCCCCCTAACCAGTATTTTAGGGGGGAAATGGCCTTCTTTATTTCACTTGATCATTCTTGGTTTAAAGTTGAGACTGTCTGTGAAAAGGATTGCTACCCCCACTTTTATGTGAGGTGCTGGGGCATGTAGTATTTTTTTCCATCCTTTGATTTTCAGCCCATGAATTTCTTTATCAGTTAAGTGTGTTTTCTTACATACATCATATTGTTGGATTTTGCTTCCTAATCCACTGTGCCAGTCTGTTGGGTTTATTTGATGAATTAAGCCCATTTGTATTGATAATTATAAATAAAATGTATTGTCTTATGCTTGACATGTTATTTACCCACTGCTATTTATGTCTTTTTCTTCTGTGTTTAATTATTTGCCCTATTTGATGGATTCTTTAAGTTCTCTTTCATGGAACTCTGATCATTTTGGTCCCTCTCTAGAATATCTTTCACCACCCTGTGCAGCGTTGGCTTTGTCATCATGAAATTCTTTAGTTTTTCTTTGTCACTGAAGTATCTCACTTCCCCTCATACTTGAAAGAGAGTTTTGTGGATTATATCAATCTGGAATGGAATTTGTTTTCATGAAGGACTTGAAGCACTCTCCTCCATGCTCTTCTCGAATTCATGGTTTGTGAAGAGAAATCTGCCATTACTCTGATGTGTTTTCCTTTAAATGAGATGTTTCTTTTCTCTAGTGGCTTTTGGTGTATTATTCTCCTGCTGAATTTCTAGAATCCTGACTATTATATGTCTGGATTTGTTTTAGTTCAGTTGATGTTATTTGAAGTTCTGCATGCGTCAGTTTCATGAATGTCAGATTGTTTTCTCATATTTGGGAAGTTTTCTACAATTATTTCTACCCATATTCTTTTATATTATTTGTACTAACTCCTTCTTTCTTGTTGATGCCTATTAATCTCACATTGTTCATCTTTGCATCATCTTGCAGATGTTGAATTAGTTTTTTCTTGCATGCTGATTGTTTTTAAGAGATCCTTCCTTACCTTTTCACTAGCTGAGACTGTGTCCTCAAGATCTGAGACTATCTTCACTTTTGTTCATATAGTATTGCCAGCTTGTAACTGAAATGTTATTGTCCTGTATATTTTTTTGAAATTGCTTCATGCGATCTTTTTCTTTCATCTATTGTTCATTCAAGATTCCACTGGGGTCAGTGGAATGGCTCAGTGGTGTAAAGCCCCTGCTTAGGAAAGCTTAGGTGGTGGCAGGGACTGTGGTTCAATCCCCAGCACCACATGCTGCACCAGCCCTGCCCCCCAGGACAGGCTGAGCCCGCCATTAAAAAAAAAATCCATCTTTTCTTCAATTTTCCTCTAATTTTTTTTATCAATGTCTTCTTTAGAACATTAATTAATTCTTTCATCATAGTTATTCTTTCTTCTCTTTTTACTTCAGAGATTATTTCTGATCTGATTTCCTCTCTACTTTTCTGCAGTTGTTCCTTTCCTTCAGATGCTATTAATTCAGAGATTTCTTTTTTTACTTCAGAGGTTATTTCTGATCTGATTTCCTTTATACTTTCTTTTGTATTTGTTTCTTTACTTTAGATACTATCAGTTCAGAGATTTCTGCTGTGTGATTCACATTTTCTTCTATGCCAGTGTCTACTGCATTTGTTTTGGGTGGGTTCAGGACCTGAGATTGCATCTGGCTCCTTCTCTTTATCATTTTGTATAGCACTCTCCTCTGACCTTTAATGTAGAGTGTTGGTACAGTTATGCCATTAGCACCTACTGAAATTCGGATCCAGATCTAACAAATTTGATCTTGTCCAGATATGCCTGGCTGGGTCTGGCTGTTGTGCTCAACCTCTTCCTGCTGCTGCCTGTGGGATGAACATGCTGTCCTCCTCTGGCAAGATGTTCAGTTCCTGGATTAGCTGGGAGGGTCTGAACACAACATTCCCTCTCTGTAGGAGATTTTGCTGCAGGGTTCCACAGGAGGTGCCAGGTCTTCAGTGTGGATGGAGAAGTTCTGGCTGTTGCATGTAGGCAAATGTTCCTACACACACACCAGAGTGGGGAAGTTCCAGTTGCCATGCGCAGGCAAAACTCCCTACCGACATACGCACTGGTCTCTTGGCAGGCAAATTCCTGACTTTGTATATTTTATTATTAAAATTTAAAAATTGATTTTTATCCCTACATTCAAAATGTCACTGTCTTATCCTGTGTTCTTCTTAGGATCAATGAAGCAATAAATATGTACCAGATACCTCCTGTGGTCAAGAATTTGAATGTGTGACTATCAAGATTTGTCACTCTCCTAACTGTGGACTCTCATTTAATTGATGGGTTAAGAAGTATGGGGTGTGATTTTTTTAGGACTGTGATTAGAATAGTCCTTATTGAACAAGCATCTCTTTTTTAACATTGCTTTTTAATATTTTATATGTCTATGTATTTCATCACTCTTACGGTTTGTGGCTAGTTGTCCCCACAAAGCATCATGTAAGTAATGGGGCAGATGCAGCTCAAGGGGCAGTGATTGGTTGAATAGTTAGAGCCAGAGGACCAGAGCAGGGTTTGAGGGACTGGGCCAGAGAGCTGTGAACAATTAAACTTGTAGCATATGCTGTCCCTCAGGCCTGCCCTCCAGGTCTCTCTGAGGTGTGGAGAGGGCCATCCTGGACATGATAGTACCCCAGCCTCTCCTCTAGACCCTGCAGAGTGGGACAGCAGTTTCTGCAACTGAAGCCACCTTAGGCAGTGAAGAAACATTTGGAGAAATACATGCACTGATAAACACATGCTTTACATGAAATCAGCTACTTGTTAATGATAAAATTCTAGAAGTAAATGTCCAGATTCACTCTAACTTTTTTTCACATTTGGTATATGTTTAAAATATTTAAGAATAAAATACTTTCAAATCATAAAAAAATGACAAGCACTGACCCTCTCTCCTGAGGAAATAAGGTTCTGAGGTCTTTCTACATAATTCAGGATGTTTTAAACTATGAAACCTCCAGTAACTGTGAGCTAAATAAACCTTTCCTTCACTCATTTTGAGTGTCAGATATTTGTACCAGCAATGAGAGAAGAGTAACTAGGATAGTCTCAATACATAGCTTGGAGTTATAGTGATGCTCCTGTCTCAGCCTCCCCAGAACTGAGATTATAGGCATGCACCCCCAGTGAGGCATTTAGAACACTGAGCTGTCTCCCCAGCCCTGAACAAGTCGTTTATTTAGCTATCTCACCATTGTAAAGTTTTTCAGACATTTCATCTGCCTCTGGCTATGCTACTAAAATTTGATAATGAATTACCAATTGGAAGAGAGAACCCAACATATGTTTCAACTATAGCTCCTGGTAGTATATATCCTATAGCTCCTAGTACAAGAAGGAAAAGAATAGTTGCAATACCTGCAAATAGGCTTCACAATGTTTTGGATATTTTATGCATGTTATCCTCACTTAATAATCATTATTATGCTATATGATGGATGTTGTTAATGAGAAGCTGAGACTGATGTCAGAAAGCTGGAAGAATAAGAATTTCTAGACATCATCCTCTTGGAGAAACATCAGCTTGAACAAATACCCACATGTAAAAATATGTTCCTACGAGCCAAAGAATGAAGGTTATAGCAGTTTATAGCACTCTCTCAGATCAAAGAAATAAGAAAAGTACCTCCTCCTGTCCCTCTTTGGACAGGAGCTTTCTTTTCCCCAATAAATATATTCTGCTCATAAAAAAAATATAGAAAGAAAGAAGAAAAGTTACAATTAAGGAAATAAAAAAAAAAAATCACATTACCCCAGAACTCCTCTTCCACACCTGGGCAGCACCATGCAGAGATTCCTTCCACATAGAGGAAACAGAATTAAGTGAAAGCCAGGTTTATCATAGATCCCTGACCCAGACCCGCCTACATGAACCCCAGCATCATTCATCCCTAGAAGTCCTAGGCTCCACCCAACCCTTTGGGCTCATGTTCCAGGCCTACCACAGTGCCAGGCCCCCTGCCCCAAGCTCATGAGAAAGGATACAGCCTTGCGCCAGAGGGGACCCATGGTTCATTGCAAAACAGGCCTCCACAGCCCCAACTACTAAGATATATGCATGGCCTGACACCGGGCCACCCTTTCAGTCCCAGGCTAAGCTCATCATCCAAATACCCAGGGTCCAGCAGAGCTGAGATCCAAATTCAACCTAGTAGACCCAACATTGGAGTGCTTCCCATGGACCCAGTCTTCTGACCCACTATCATGAATCTAGGCTTCAAGCATTCCCTACAAGTCCAAGATTAGGACCCCTAGGCATGGACTTGGTTAAAGTTCTAGACTCAAGCAAACACTGGGCCTACCCTAGGGACTCCTGCTTCAGGCCTAAACCTAAAGACCCAGGTGCCAGCCAGACTCTTTGAAGACTCAATCAGAAAGCTTCTCCAAAACCCAATTAAATCAAGATCCACAAGAATCTCTATGGCTGGTGGTAAAGAGCTGTTTCTGGTAAAGCTCATCTGTAAGAGATGGAAACAGTGTCTGTGTCTTCACAGGTGCAGATACCAATCAACATGAGCCCACCAGGATCACCAATAAACAAGGGCAGGTGACACTGCCAAATGAAAAGTATAGTAACTGGCCATAAAATGGAGATGGATGAATTACATGAAAAGAATTCAAAAAAAAAGAATTCAATGCATCCTCCTGCATCAATTAACTGCAAGAGAAAATGAAACTAAATGAAGAAAGTGATATACGTACCAAACTGTGTGATGATTATGTCAAGCTGTTCCCTGTGTATCATAAACATTTTCCGTTTTGTCAGTTATATGTCAACAAAGTGGGGAAAAACAAATACAATTTGGTTACATGAATAGACAAAATACATTTGTGGAAAATAATTAAGAATATATATATATTCTTAATAATATATATATGTGTGTGTGTGTGTGTGTGTATATATATATATATATATATATATATATATATATATATATAATTTAGCACTTAAAATAAATTGGCTAATTAATGAGCAGCCCCAAATGCCATTCCTCTGTGATAAAATTGAGTTAAGTCCTTCATTATGATGTCGATAAAAATAAATTCCTGATGGATTAGACACACAAGTGTGAAACATAAAACAACTGAAGTCTTTTAAAAATCTAGGGATACAGAATATCTTCTTGAAATAACTATTCAGCTAGCACCCTGGCTACAGTGGTTCTTGAAATGTTAGGCCACTTTTCATATTAGAAGTCTTTTTATGTTTTACTATCATAGCTTTACCATGCTAAACTAAATCAGTCAAATAGAATAAAGTAAGTTATATTTTGACATTTTGTGTTCCGGCAAAGATATACTGTCTATTTGACATAATTCTGAGTCAGAGATTAGCCTATTAATAAATTTGGATTATGTACCTTGCCTGGATGAACACAAAATAGTTTGATTTACATATATTTGTCAAGTGAGGGGTATGAAGAAGTAGTTTTCCCCAGATTTTCAATCTATTGTGCACATGTACTATTTCCAGCTTTAGAAATTCTTATGTTAAAATTTTTACCTAAAGATCATTTTTCTGTCCAGCTTGAATACAAGTTAATGACTAACCTTCCAGAAAGTTTAAAAATTGGTGAGGAAACTATTAAAGAAAGAGGAAAAAGTAATTTAAAACAGATATATGTGTTTTATGTATGAATATTTATTTTCTATTTGTTTTTATTAGTTACACAGACTTATGTTAACTGTTTTAATAGTATATTTTTCAGTCCATAAAAATTATTTATAGGCCAGTGAGATAGCTTTGCAGTCTAAGTGCCTGCCTGTCAAGCACTAGGTCCAGGGTTCAATTCCTGGTACCACATGTCATGCTGAGCCTGGAACTCCAGGTGCACCATACAGACACCAAGTCTGAGGGTGGTGGCACATGCTTGTAATTCCAGCAGTGGGGAGGCTGAAACAGGTAATTTTAAAAGTATTTGGTTGCCTCTTAAATTGTAATGTAATCCATCATAATATTACTCCTAAATTCATATAAAATGTAACTATAATAAAAAATATGCAATGAGAAATTTACACTCATTAAAATTTTAAATGAATGATGTTGGTACTACTATATGCACATTTTTTATATGCACATTATTGTATTCTAGGTCACCAGAATGTTTTCATCTTTTTCATGATTGAACTTTATCCATGTTCCTCTGCTGAGGCCCAGTAGCAGCTGCCACATTATTCTCTACTTCTAATAGGAATGTGTATGTCTCTTAATAAATCAAAACATTTACATAAAGAGAAAAGCAATAGGAGGTAAAAGTGTCTTAAGGAGTTATAAAGTTCTAGAAGAGAAAGATAACAGACTAAGGGTATAGTATTAACAAGCATAAATTAATTCTACTAATACATTTTGCATACTAACAAGAAGCTTCTTTACAAAGTGATCTTTAGGTAAAAATCCCGAAACCAGGTGAACTCTCCTGGACATCTAGCCATGGTGGTGAGCCTGTTACATGCACGACAGTGGGAAGTTTATTATCACTGAACACTCTAAAGGCTCCCTATCCCTATTTGGAGGCATCCAATCTATATGGCAAAAGAGTGGGAAAATCTAGAAGCAGAGGTGAAAAGTCAGACAAGTCCTGAGATTTTGTGCATGTAATTTAATGGCTTTAATCTAGTGATAGGAGTTTTTAAAATATCAATTAAGATTTTAAATAAGAAATAGTCTTATCTCTATAGCACATGTGGAATTAAAGGTGAGGGGAACAAAATTCTTAACTAAACCTAGAAACCAAACAAATGTGAAAATATTTGCCAACTTTATGTTTGTATTTAAAAGTGTGAATACCCAAAGACAAGAATTGATTTTATAACAATTATAATTCAGATGACGAAGAGTTGCCATCTCTAAAATACAAAGGACTCCAGATTTTGTAGGTAAACAGAGAAGCCACACAGCAGCTATAGGGAGGCAGAGTATGCACTCTCCAAGGCAGCAAACACACACAGTTAGCAAACAAAGCATGTGCCCCAGCAGAGAGCAAGACCCAAACTGGAGTCAAACAGAGCTAGCAAATAATGCCTGTCAAGTAAGCAATGTGACAATTAGTGCTGATAGCCCTTGGGGAGTTAGTTCTCACAAATTGCTGGTAGCACTGTGAATAACTTCAGCTTTGGAGAAAAATACTTAGCAAAAATCCAAATGTCTGATGTTAAGAAATACTTATGAAGCATCCGCAATGATGACTCCAACTGTCATTCACAGAGCAATTGGAATTAGCAATGATTTTAAGTATTATTTCTTTTAGCAAAAAGTGCCAGAGTAAGGTAGTCTCAGTTTGACGGATGTCAAGGGGGAGATATGCTACCATGTGATACCTTCTGTCCTCATACTCTGTCATGCCAGGGTGTTGGAGCTGTCCACAGCTACTTCTCCACAGAGTCACAAGATGTATAGCAAACCTCTAGCTACCACTAAATCTTGAGTACATCCATATTTTATAGGTACTTTTTAGCAGTGAAGATGCCTGGCCCATAAACCTGCCCCAGCTTCAATGACTGGAAGGACTATGAGTCCATAGTCTGATACTGATGTCACTGGCCAAATTCCCCCAATCCAGTGGTCCTCAACCTTTCTAATGCTGTGACCCCGCAATACAGTTCCTCATGTTGCAGTGACTCCCAAGCCAAAAAATAATTGTGGTGGCTACTTCAAAACTGTAATTTTGCGACAGTTATGATTTGGAATGGCTTTAGGTGACCCCTGTGTTTTGGTTGTTCAACCCTGAGAGGGTCATGACCCACAGGTCGAACACCACTGTGGGCCCTTGATTAAGTTATGTCTTTACTAGTGAGGAAACAAAGATGGTTCATAGATTACCAAGCAGGTTATCCATCTCCTACATGTGAACTAAGGTGTCATGCATTTGTCTGAAAATATATGTGTATCCATATTGTTTGAAGACACTTATACATTTGAATTTCAGAAAGAAAGCATATGTGCTTATGCATCTGATCATGTACAATTTTAGAAGTGCAGTCTCAGGACTTCTTTTTATAGCTTTTGGACTTCAATCCAAATAGAAGAAATTGGCCAGAGAACATGTAGCTACCACTATGAGAAAATACCGCAATTTCTTTGTGTCACTTAACTGTTTAAGAGGTTAACCTTTTGCTCTACCCCAAAACAAGCAAGCCATTAATCTTCAAACTATAAACGGTTTTTCCTTTGTTACTCTCTTTGAAATGTATTTAAGAAAAGCGTGGTAGAGTGGCAGCCATCCCTTGCAATGTACTAGATTCTGCTGGGTGAACCTATTGTGTTGACTTTTAAGGTACGAGCTCTTAAAGATTTTAAGCCATCAGGCTGTATCCATCAGAACAAATAAATGAGAGATTGCTCTACTCTTCCCAAGCAGGATACATTCTGTGACCTATCTTGTCGGTGACCTACAAGGCTTTAGGAGAAGAGCTTCCAGAGTTTTATTGGCAATGCCACTATTAGACTGACTTCCCTCTCTTGCAAGCTCTTTGGAGGTCAGCTTTCAAGTGGGCATTAAGCGAATGGCTAATGGAATTAAGGGTATAATAATAGAAGGATATAGTGAGACAATTGTATTAACAAGAAATAAATCATGTTGAATGTAAGGTAAGTGTTTTTTAATTGATTGATGGGAAGGATGCGCCACAGGTTTTGGAGGAGACGAACAGCCATTTACCTCCTCATCTACAGTAAAAAGCCAAAACGTAGAAAAAAAGAGTAGAAAATTATGCAGTGGGAAGATAAATTATTCAGAGAAGATGGCCACTTTGTGCTGACATCACTAATGTGAAAAGGCATTAAATCTTTGACACCAGCCTCACTCCTCAGAAGCAGTGGGCTGAAATAACATTTCATGGTAGAGATAACAACCGGACCACCTACTCCTTAGGATTTCCTAAGTGCTGCAGATGGATTCTAAGGTGCCTGGAAACCTGAAGTTACGGCAGATACTGTCATTTCCACATTAAGGTCAGTCTTACACTTTGAAAGCTTGTGACTCAGCCTATGTCATTACAGCAGCTGAGCTGCCAGTGCTTTTCACCTGGCTAGCAAAGCGCATGGGCACTGACATCAGGGATGTGAAGAGCTTTAGAGTGCTACGGGCTGTATGAAAACTTGATGCTGAGTTTTGTCACTCTGCTTTTTTATTATGCTTTTATGGTCATCAAGTCTCTTTTTTGCATCTACTTCTTCATATTGTGTCATAATCTTTCTCTCCAGCCAATCTTACCATTCAGTAGCTGGTATAACCTGTTTTGGACTAGCAGTGAAGACTTTTTTCTAGAATATTCAGATGTGAAGGGGAACTCGGAGATTCGTTTTATGTGTAACAGGCTATTATTCTTTCTACAGCTTCATTAAATGTTACTTCAGATCTCCACATATATATGTGTAGCCCAGCTATATATTTTTCTCTTTTTCTGCTTATTTTATTACTAACTTTTATAAACTATTATCCAGAAAATTTTGTTCAATTACAAATATCACATGATATGAACATATAAAGAAAGTCATAAAATCTTCAAACTGTGCTGTTTTTTTTTTTTTTTCCCACAGCAATACATTTATCTAATTAATAAATTATGGTCCCTTTTCCTGCTTTGCTATTTTTGGAAGGGAATGGAACTGATAATTACTGTACACTTACTGAAAACCAGGCACCACACTACACATTGAACATACATTACTTACAATGCATTCTTCATATCCATATCTTGCATTGCTATCCTGGTTTCACAAATAAAAATCTTGTGTGGTGATTGGAGAATTAAGTACTTTCCCCAAACTCAAACTGCAAAGTAGACACATGGAGATAAGTTAGAACCCAAGACGAGGCGAATGGCTGCATCACATGAGGAGGAGTGTGATTCCCCCAGAGGAGCTGCAAATTCCTAGGGAACACTGATAAGGAGGCTATGAAATGACCTTCCCCAAGAGGGGCATCTGGACATGTACCTCCATTCTATTGCAGAAGTGATCACATAGTTTCTTTAATGGACAGCATGAAATGGACTATTAAATGATGTCTTGTAATCTCTTTTATTATAGTAGGAAAAATATGAAAAAGGACTTGGATAAAGAATTTAATCCTGAACCCCCCCCAATAAGATTGTACTCTCTCTGTGGTATTACTTCATTTTCCTCTACAATAGTTAGGCATTTTTACTCTGATTTGTGTTCAGAGACTAATGACTCCTGTGGTGTCTATTTCTCTCCATTGCAAAGATTAATCACATAAAATTCACTTCATGACTTTTTAGTTCCCTTGCATCTTTATATGTTCTATAATTTTTGAAAATTCAATCCTCTTCTTGAGCATCTCATGTCTGTGTTTCAATAGCATTTGTGAAGTAAGACAGTACCCAAACTTCTAATTTTCACTCCATCTGAATCAAGATGTTTAATTACCTTCTGGAAATCTGATTGGTTACTGCAGCCCGTCATCATATCTCCAATTACTATGCAGTCAGCATCCTCCTTGGCTAAGGCTCAAGCAAGTTTGTATTCAGAGGGCTTTTCACGTAGACTTCTGGGAAGATGGCAGAGTGGTGAACAACAGACAAAGTGCACCTCTGAGATATGCTGTCCAGAAACTAAAACATAGCAATGTGATAAGAAGAAAAAGGAGAAAAGTGGATCCTTGGGACCTAGAAGGATCTGCAACTAGAACTGTAGCCCAAAAGGAAAGAAAAGAGAGAGACTTCAAAGAAGAAGGAGGTGACAAATGACACTTTCTCCCTGAGCCCTGACTCAATGAGTGGAAGGGACAACTTGATCCTGCAGACACACCATGATGCATGGTGATTGCAAACATCTCCACAGAGAAAGGCACCAGTGGAAAACAGCAGTAGACACTGCAGACTGCAGTGGCTGGTGAGTTATTAAGGTTTAGAGATCCCCCAGGAGAGGGCAATTTCTGGCAACCATCTTGGAGAGGGACCAACTGTTCTCAGAACTCAGTACATCTCTGAGCTGGCTACATCTAGTGTCTTGGCATACTTGAAGTCTGGGGTTGCATCTTGTTTGTGTGCCTTCTAATTTTCTTTCTTTTTTTATGTATTGTGTACAGAATCTACAGGGTTTCACTACACAGATTGGACTCATAGTGATTCTCCTGTTTTCAGCCTCCCAAGCACTAGGATTATAGGTGTGCACCACCATACCCAGTCTCAATCATCTCAATGAACCCTGAGGATGAGGCCGGCACAGCATGCCAGATGCCAGCCTCAAACCCCAGCTGCTGTTCTCTATCTAAGCAGATGCTTTAGTCTGCTGAGCTATCTGACCAGCCCAGTCTTCTAATTTTCTGTCTCTCTCTTTCTCTTTCTCTCTCTCTCTCTCTCTCTCTCTCTCTCTCTCTCTCTCTCTCTCTCTAATTCCTGAGTTGATGCTTGTAAATTGTTTTTGGTGAGTCACTTTATCGATAGCATATAGAACACTTAAAATGTCAGATTCTCAGTGATATTTTCTAATTGTAGCTAACTTCTCAGTTTTGAGTCTGTTGCAAGATCCCACCTCTTCAGTTTATTGGGGTTGAGAATTGCTTCCTATTTGGCCCAGCCTCTGGTTCTTTGCACTGCTGTACAATAATTCTATGATACCTAGGTAATCTCAGTCTTTATATATCAGGAAGAACAACCATTTAGAGCAATTATCTCATCTTGTGTAAAGTACACTCAGCAATAACAATAGAATCCCACACAGCTTGGGCAATGACGAACCATGGTAAATATTAATTTGTTACTTTTAACCTTATGAACTAGATTTATGGTTATATACCAAAATTATAAAATTGTATGCAGTAAATATGTCTCACTGTAGCTATTTTCCCCTCAGGGGAGAAAATTTGAAAGGTGTTAGTGCAAAAAATAGAAGAAATTAAATGTAAGGTTGAGAGAAAACAATGTTATGCAAACTTTGCGGTGCTAGTGAAGACAGGAGGGAAAGAAAGAAGAAACAAAAACAAGAACAGAACAACTATAAGAATTGGAAACAATATTCACACTCATATGAAAAGAACAATTAAGAGAAAATAAAATATACCAGAGTAGATAAAAAAGTAAGATTCTACAATACACTGCATCACGAAACATATTTAATTCAAACAGAAGTATGTACACTAGAAGGCAAAAGGGGAACTAATACTCCCTGTGACCAGAATGCACAAGAAAGCAGGAGTAGATGTTTTATTTGCACACAAAATGGACTTTATGCTGAGACTGATCCAAGACAAAGAAACTCCCCACATCTTCTAAAGGAAATGAGCAAGAGCAAAAGTTAATGATCATCAATATACATGACCAAACTCTAGTGCAACCAAATATATAACACAAGTATTAACAGACATGAAAAATCAAATAAGAACTAATACAATTATAATGGAGAACCTCAATACTCCACTGTCACAAAGGCACAGACTAATTAGACAAAAAGTCAGCAATAAAATGTCAGGACTGAACCAAATTTTTAAACAAATAGCATTAGTAGATGTCTACAGAGTGGTCCACCTGACAACAGCAGAATATACATTATTTTCAGCTGTACCTAGGACATTCTACAAAAAGAATCACATATTAGCTCATAGAACATGCTTAAGTAAATGCAAAGATACTGAAATTATCCCATGTGTATTATCAGACTGTAATGCAGTGAAATTGTAAATCAGGCAAAAGAAGCCATAAGAACTGCATAAACACATGTAAACTAAATAATACCCTTCTAAACAACCAATGAGTCACAGACAAATTTAAAGAAAAAGTTAGTTTCCACAATTAAATGATAATGCCAATACAACATACCAGAAATTATGGAACACAGTCAAAGATCTCATAAGAGGAAAATTTATAGTACTGAATTTCGAAATCAGAAAGCTCAAATAACCTAATGTTGAACCTCAACTTTCTAGAAAAAAAGAAGAGCAAATCAGGCTGAAAGCTCATATAAGAGAAGAAAGTTATAAAGATCAGAACAGAAATTAATATCATAGAGACTAAGAAAACATTAGAAAAAATCAATGAATCAAAGAGTTGGTTCTTTCAATGATTGAAAACATTGATAAACCCTTAGCTAACCTCATCCCCAAAAAGGACCTGCCCCCACAAAAAGACTCATCTATGCAATTAGGAATGAAAGGGATGAAATAATCACAAATCCATGAAATTGCCAATATTTGGGGCAAGAACCTGTATTCTGTTATTTCTCCAGTGTAAGAACTCAAAAGAAAAAATAAAAACTGAGAAGTACAATGGACACAGTTAAATGGAAGAAACGGAACATAGACAACAACGGTAGAAAAAGGAGAAAAGTTAGGAAATAAGGTAGGGGTAAAACCATACATGTATGTATACAAGATGGATAAGGCAGTACTCCTAAGAATTTCCATTAGGTTTTTGAAAATAGCAGATAATGGGTAGAATTCTCAGGATGACTAACTTTATATGTTGATATCTGTGAACTAAGCAACTAATACATTAAGGACAGCAATGTGTAATACTAAAACTATGCTTGAAATACCTGTCATTTTGGTCTTCAAATGTGTACCATTTCTAATATTATATCAATTAATACTATACTCTTTAAAGTAATTTTTAGAGGCACCGCTGCTAGCCAAGCCCGCGCGCCCGCGCGCCCACAGCGGGTAAGCTCCCTGCACCCCTCTGCCCCGGCTCTGCGTTCCTGCGACTAACTTCCTGTTCCAGCCCAGACCCAACCGCACCACTGGTAGCCGAGCTCACGCACCGGCTGGGTCAGGATCCTTGGCCTGCCTTCCCCTCCCCCGCTCCCCCCTGTTTTTTTTTTTTTTTCTTTTTTTTTTTTTGAACACCTCCAGCCCAAGCAACCGAACCAATCAAATACCTGTTTGGCAACCGATCTGGACCACGAACCTACCAGGACTACTCAATCCCAAAGCTCCACCTCTACCCACAGACCACATGCACTCGGCTTCACAGCAGCTAGCAGCCCGAGCTCAAACACAGAATCAGGAACCTGTGTAGAGAAACCAGCTTGGAGTCTCCAGACCAAACGCCCATAGACACAGGAAAACGCCACTAAAGTGCAGAGGTCGCTTCCATACAAAATGATAACAACAAGGAGTAGGAGGCACTCTCAGGGCCCGTGCCCAACCAAACCAAATACAGAAGACACTATCATGGAAGAAAATGGGAATCATGCAGATGAAATCTCTGAATTGGTAGCATCTGAGGCAGACACACAAGTGCAGAAACATATAGAGCAACTGAGATCAGAGATAACATCTGAAGTAAAAAAAGAAATACATGAAGTGGAAAAACGGCTAGAGAAACGTATAGAAGACATTAGATCAGAAATAATATCTAAAGTTGACAAAGACATGCCTAAATCAATAGCATCCAAAGTAGGGGAACAACGACACAAAAGTAGCAAGGAGAACAGAACAGAAATAATCTCTGTATTAGAGAGAGAAAGGATAACCATAATGACAGACTTCAATACTATTAAAGAAGACATCGATAAAAAATTAGAGTAGAATAGAAAAAGGATGGACTCCCTGACGGAGCAATATAGGAAAGACATAGATCGCATGAAACAGTTTCAAAGAGATATACAAGAAAATAAAATCTCGAACACAAGTTGGCAGAGCTGAATGAACAAAAATGAAGATAGAGTTTCAAACCTTGAAGACACAATTGCAGACAGTAAAAGAGTAAGAAACGATCTTTTAAAAACAACCAGAATGCAGGAAAAAATAATTCAACATCTGCAAGACGATGTGAATATGAACAACATGAGATTAATGGGAATCAATGAGAAAGAAGGAGTCAATACAAATGATATAAAAAGAATATGGGCAGAAGTAATACCAGAAAACTTCCCAAATTTGAGAAAACAATCAGACATTCAGGTAACTGAAGCCTACAGAACCCCAAATAACATCAACCCAACTAAAAACACGCCAATACACATAATAGTCAAGATACCAGAAATCCAGCTGAAGAATAATATACTAAAAGCTGCTAGAGAAAAGAAACAGATCACATTTAGAGGAAAACCCATGAGAATAACAGCGGATTTCTCTGCACAAACCATGAAGTCAAGAAGAGCATGGAGCAGAGTGCTTCAAGTCCTCCATGAAAACAATTTTCAGCCCAGACTATTGTACCCGGCAAAACTCTCCTTCAAGTATGAGGGAGAAGTGAAACATTAACATAACAAAGAACAATTAAAGAATTTCATGACATCAAAGCCAGTGCTACATAATATTTTGACAGATATTTTAGAAAGGGACCGAAATGACCCCAGTCCAACAAATGAGAACAGAAAGGTCCCACCAAATAGAGTAACCAACTAAAAATAGGAGGAAAAATTGGTAAACACTAGCGAATAAGAGTCATGTCAGCCATAAGTCAATATATTTCAATTATAACCATCAATGTAAATGGACTCAATTCTCCAATCAAAAGAAGTAGACTTGCAGAGTGGATAAGGAAACAGAGCCCAACAATATGCTGCATACAAGAAACA
>PVJA010043988.1:0-16426 GCA_004027025.1 Myocastor coypus | reverse complement strand
TTGTTTTCCAACCTTTAACTTTAAGCCTATGAGTTTCTTTATGGGTTAAATGTGTTTCTTGTATGCTGAATATTGTTGGGCTCTGTTTCCTTATCCACTCTGCAAGTCTACTTCTTTTAATTAGAGAATTGAGTCCATTTACATTGATGGTTATAACTGAAATGTATTGACTTATGGCTGATATGACTCTTATTCGCTAGTGTTTACCAATTTTTCCTCCTATTTTTAGTTGATTACTCTATTTGGTGGGATCTTTCTGTTCTCATTTGTTGGATTCTGGTCATTTTGGTCCCTGTGTAAAATATTTGTTAGAATATTATGCAGCCCTGGTTTTGATGTCATGAAGTTCTTTAGTTGTTCTTTTTCATAGAAATATTTCACTTCTCCCTCATACTTGAAGGAGAGTTTTCCAGGTACAATAGTCTTTGCTGAAAATTTTTTTTCATGGAGGACTTGAAGCACTCTGCTCCGTGCTCTTCTTGACTTCATGGTTTGTGAAGAGAAATCCGCTGTTATTGTGATGGGTTTTCCTTTAAATGTGATCTTTTCCTTTTCTCTAGCAGCTTTGAGTATATTATTCTTTAGCTGGATTTCTGGTATCTTGACTATTATATGTCTTGGCGTGTTTTTAGTTGGGTAGATGTTATTTGGGGTTCTGTAGGCTTCAGTTACCTGAATGTCTGATTGTTTTCTCAAATATGGGAAGTTTTCTGCTATTACTTCTGCCCATATTCTTTTGATATCATTTGTATTGACTCCTTCTTTCTCATTGATTCCCAGTAATCTCACGTTTTTCATTTTTGCATCATCTTGCAGATGATGAATTATTTTTTCCTGCATTCTGGTTGTTTTTTAAAAGATCCTTTCTTACTCTTTCACTGGCTGCAACTGTGTCTTCAAGGTTCGAAACTCTATCTTCATTTTCGTTCATTTGGTTCTGCCAACTTGTGATTGAGGTTTTATTTTCTTGTATATCTCTTTGAAACTGTTTCTTGCGATCTATGTCTTTCTTATATTGCTCCGTCAGGGAGTCCATCATTTTTCTATTCTCCTCTAATTTTTTATCGATGTCTTCTTTAATCATATTGAAGTCTGTCATTATGGTTATTCTTTCTATCTCAATACAGAGATTATTTCTGTTCTGTTCTCCTTTCTACTTTTGTGTAGTTGTTCCCCTACTTGGGATGCTATTGATTTAGGCATGTCTTTGTCAACTTTAGATATTATTTCTGCTCTAATGTCCTCTATACGTTTCTCCAGCCATTTTTCCACTTCATGTATTTCTTTTTTTTACCTCAGATGTTATCTCTGATCTCAGTTGCTCTATGAGTTTCTGCACTTGTGTGTCTGCCTCAGATGCTACCCCTTCAGAGGTTTCATTTGTATGATTCCCTTTTTCTTCCATGGTAGTGTGTTCTGTATTTAGTTTGGGTGGGCACGGGCCCTGAGTTTGCCTCGTACTCCTTGTTGTTATCATTGTGTATGGAAGCGGCCTCTGCACGTTGGTGGCGTTATGCTGTGTCTATGGGCGTTTAGTCTGGAGACTCCAAGCTGGTTCCTCTACAGAGGTTCCTGACTTTGTGTTGGATCTCAGCCTGCTAGCTGCTGTGAAGCCCCGCAGGTGTGTTCTGTTGGTGGAGTTGGAGCTTTGGGATTGAGTAGTCCTGGTAGGCTCGTGGACAAGATCGGTTGCCAGATGAGATGTTTGATGGGTTCGGTGCTGGAGCTGGGGCCGCGGTGGACGCGCGGGCTCTGCTACCAGCTGCTATTCGGGGTCGGTGCTGGAACAGGAAGTTCGTTGCAGGAACGCAGAGGCTGGGCAGAGGGGCGCAGGCAGCTTACTCGTGGCGGACGCATGGGCTCTGCTACTGCCCTTTGTTTACTCTTTCAAGTTCTTACACTGGCAAGAAAATATGTTTACAAGCCGGGCGTGGTGGCGCACGCCTATAATCCCAGCACTCCGGAGGCTGAGGCAGGAGGATCGGTGCGAGTTCGAGACCAGCCTGGGCTACAAATTGAGCTCAAGGCCAACCTGAGCTGCATAGTGAGACCCTGTCTCAAAAAGACAAAAAAAAAAAAAAAAAAAAAAAAAAAAAAAAAAAAAAAAAAAAAAAAAAAAAAAAAAAAAAAAAAGAAAATATGTTTACATATGTGGGTCTGATTTTTGTCCTTCATGAGTATGTTCTCTAGTTGTATCATTTAGCTCTAAAATTCTTGAATTTCTCTTTGTTAAAGCTGAGTAATACTTGATCGTGTAAAAATAACACATCTTTTTTATTCATTCCTCAGTTATTGAACATTTCATATTTTTGCAAGATTTGGCTATCTTGAATTGTGCTGTCATAAAGATGGGTGCACACAAATTGCTATGGTATAATGTTTTCATTTCTTCTGGAAAAAATATTCAAGAGGGGAATATCTGGGTTGAAGGACACCTCCAGTATTAGTTTTCTAAAGAAAACTTCACATTGATTTTTGTAGTGGTTTTACTGGTTTCTCTCCCACCAACAGTGGCAAGAAGGTTTCTTTTTTCCCACAGCTCCTCCAGCTTTGGTTATTGTTTGACTTCTTGGTAATAGCCATTTTTTCTTGGGTGAGATGAAATCTTTTTTTTGGTGAGATGTAATCTTAGTGTTTCAATTTTTATTTCTCAAATGACTAAAGATGTTAAACAATTTTGTGTATGTTTATTTGCCATTTGTATTTATTCATCTGAGAAATGTATATTCATTTCATATGCCCATTTTTTGATGGAGTCTTTGAATTTCAGGCAGTTTTTTACTTTATATGTTCTCAAAAGAAGTCATTTCAGTGACAGTCAGATAATATTTTTCCTATTTCATAGGTTTTCTTTTTACTCTGGTGATTTCTTTGCACGTGCAGAAGCTTTTAAAAAGATGAGACCTCCCTGTGCAGATAGGTTTTTTCTTCATGAACTCTTTATCTGCAGTATGTCTTCAAGATTTCTACCTACTTTCTCCTCCAGGATATTTGGTGTTTCTGTTTTAATATTTAAGTCTTTTATCTATTTCATCTTTAGTGCATGTCAATAGACCTGAATCTAATTTTAATCTGATCTTTTTTTATGTATTTGGTAGAAGGTCTCATGGTGTTGTTTGAACTAGTAGTGATCCTTTTGTTTTCAGCCTCCATAGTGCAGGGATTACTGGTATGCACCACCACGCCCAGCCTTGGAGACTGGCTCAGTGCCCCCATGGACAGGCCCAATGTGGTATATGGTGCCAGAAATCGAACCCTTGTCCCTGTGCTTGCCTAAGCAGGTACTTAGTTCATTGAGCTGTCTTACCAGCCCCTAATTTTATTCTTGTTTTGTGGTACCGGGGATTGAAGTCAGTACCCTGAGATTTCCAGCCAGGCACTTATTTTACTAAGGTATCTCCCCATCCCCATAATTTTATTCTTAAACATGTGGAAAGCCAGTCTTTCCAGCACCATTTATTAAAGAGACTATCTTACTTTCAGTGAAACTATTTGTCCTCTTTGTCAAAGATAATGTGGCTAAGTGTGGTTGTAATTGCATCTTCATCTTCTAATCTGTTTAACTGAAACTCTGTTTTTATTGTCATTGCCATGCTGATTTTATCACAGTAGCTCTGTAGTATAATTTAAAGTCAGGGTTTGCAATTTATTCTGCCTTTTTTTGTTGCTTTTGGTCTTCTAGTTCTCTTGTTACAGATGAATTTTAGGAAAGTGTTCTATGAGTTATACTAATGCTGTTTTTTTTTTTTGTTGTTGTGGGACTGGGGTTCAAATTCATGACCTTGCAATTCCCAGGGTGGCACTTGTGCCACGGAGCTATCTCCCAGCCCTTACTAATGCTGTTTTAATTGGGATTGCATTGAATCTATATAAGAATTTTGGAAATATAGCCATTTTTACAATATTGGTTCTTCCTATCCATGAGCAAGGAATATCTTTCCATTTTCTGAAATCCTTTTTTATTTTTACAGAAAGTTCCACCCAGGAACATCGGAGTATGCATTTGTTTCAGTTGCACATAGGATGTCCCCCAAATTGATCATATGGTAGCACATAAAATATGCTTAAGTAAATGCAAAGGAATTGAAATTATCTCATACCTATTACATCACCATAGTGCGACGAACCTGGAAATTATTGATGAAATAGCAAAGTACAATAAACACATGGAAATTAAACAACACCCCTCTGAGTAATCAGTGAGTTACAGAGGCAGTTAAAGAAAATACTCTCAGTTTCATATGGTGAGGAGGCAACACAATGTTTATCCATGCAAGTCTGGTTTATTTTACTTATGAATGTGGTCTTCAATTGCAGATATTTACCTATAAGAGCCTCAAATTTATTTTTCTTTATAGCTGAGTAATACTCCATTGTATAAAAACACCACAACTTTTTTATTCATTCCTTGTTTGATGGACATTTGAATTGTTTTCAAAGTGTAGCTATTGCAGATTGTGCTGCTATAAACATTGGTGCATGCATATCACTGTGGAATGATGTTTTTATTCTTCTGGAACCATATCCAGGAGTGCTAGAAGATGGGTGGAATGTGGCCTCTAATTATAAGTTTTTGAGAAATCTTCACAGTGATTTCCATTGTGATTGTAAGAATCTACATTTTCTTTAAGAAGTAAAAAGTGTTTCTTTTTACCCCAGCCACTTCAGTATTTATTATCAATTGATTTTTTTATGATAGTCATGCTTTCTGGGGTGAGATAGAATCTCAGTGTTGTTTTAATTCACATTTCTTGGATGAACTATGGTGCTGATCATTTTTCATATATTTATTTGCCATTTGTATTTTTTTCTCATAGAAATATATATTCACATCAGCTGCCCATTTTTAGATTGGGCCTTTGAATTTTGGGGATCTGATTTTTAAAAATTCTTTATGTATTCTACATAGAAGTCTAAGGGAGAGTTGGGTAAAATTTTTTTTCCCAATTGTGGGTTTTCCTTTCACTCTGCTGGTGATTTCTTTTTATTTTTTGAAGGTTTTATATATTTAATACAGGATCTCACTGCTCAGTCTCATACTTATCCTCCTGTTTTTTCACCCTTCCCAGAGCTAGGATTGCAGGCATGTTCAGTCTAAGTGTCTGGCTCAGCACAGTCTGGATGGATATAATCATCAATAATGGATAGCTTCCTAAGCAAAGGGCTCAACATTCAGAAGGAACTTCTTGATTTAGTCCACTGCTGCTGCCTTCTTAAAATTCTTAACAATTTTTAATCATGTGATATTAGAGAATGAATTGTTGGATAGTTTCAGTTTTAAAAGGCACATATTACCTTTCTATTTAGGTGCTGACCTAGCTTATCTTTGTATTCTCTATTCACTTACAGTGACATTAATACTGTCTCTGTCTTCTCTTTAAGCTTTCTCCAACTTTTTTCTGGCCTTTAGCAAAGAACTTCAAAACCATACCCATTATTTTAATTTTGTGATTCATCTCGTTAATCTATATGATATTTCACACTTTGAAAGCAATTTAAGCATGAAGGCTTAAATTGGTTTAAACTGGATTGCATCTAGCTAGAGAACATTACAACTTCTAAAGTTTTAAGATAAATTATCTTCTTGGGCATCAGGAGTTGGAAGGCAGTGAGTTTTGTCAGAGCATGAAATATATTCTGAAAGCAGATAATTTAGATATATCCTGTTCAATGTTATGAAGTTCTATGTTACTTTGCAATATGAAAAATTTCAAATTGATCTTTTTTTTGTCAGATCAATGTCTTTCCCCTGTTTCTCTGTTAATTAATTTATCAACCTTAATTGTAGATTTTCATACAAACTAATGCATTAAATTTATAATATGAAACTGCAAGTCTTCACTTAAAATATAGTTTCATAATTTAGTTTGGCATTAAATATAGCCCAGATCATAGCACATTTGTAGTTTTATTGAAGTATACTTAGAAGAAGTTCCTCTGAATGTCTCTATAAATTTTTTTTTGGCAATATTGCGTTCTGTTATTGGAAATAAACAAATCACTGTCACTTTGGAACATGCGACTAAAGGAATGAAAATAAACTCTAGGAAGAAAGATTATGAGAATTTTAATTATTTTGACCGAAAGTAAAGTTTAAGGATAAATTAAATTGAACACTGTTGCTGAAGAAACTTTGTCTTCTGTCTTCAAAAAAGACTGAGAAGGTTTAAGATTTAGGTTGTCATTTGAAGAAGTTTTCTTTTAAATTAATGAAATTATGTCCTGTTTAGGTTAAAAATTCAATTAACTAAGGCAAGTGCCTCAGCCAGATGATATCTTAAGCATTTCTATAAATTTTAAGTTTTTACTGATGGGCTTCAAGTCCTTAAAATCTGTGGCACTGTTAAGACTGACATAGGGTTTTTGCTGATTTGCCTTTCCCCTTCATTCTTACATATTTGACTCATTTCCCTTGTGGGGAAAAATGAGGATGGAAGAAAAGAAATACAGTACTTTGTTTAGTTGTCAGAATGACTGTCCCTAAATATGTAAGTGGGCATTGTCCCTTTCAACTTTGTCATTGGACAGGCTTTAGTTACTTCCATTTTGTGGTCACTGCTGAAAATATTTTTGCATCTAAGGTTGAGAATTCCTTTCAGCATCTATGAAGTGATCTAAATACAGAGTGATTTGTTTCTTTAAAATAGACAGCAATGACAATGGAAAGTCCAGTGTACATTTACATGTCTAGCTTACTAAGTAGACAAATGTAGTGTTCTGTTTTTAATGAAAATCCTGTAATAAATATAAAGCCAAAGGTTTGACTTGTGAGCAAACTCTATATAAAGGTATGATTAAGAAGAAAATGCGCATGCGTGCACACACACACACACACACACACACACACACACACATAGTAGGACCAACAACAATTCTGATATGTAGAATGGATGGCAGATGATTAACATAGGTGACTAGTATGATGACTAAACGAAATTATTTAATATTTTCAAGTCAAAATAGTTTCATTATTAAGCATACTTATATAGTCAGTCAATGAAATAGATTCATAGAAGGACAAAATATTAGCTCCTGAAATCCAGCAGGTATCACAATGTCTAATGCTCACATCTCTAACTCTTAGCAATTTCATGATCATATTTCAGTGAAATATTATTCTAGGAGGACTGTCTAGTTTATTTTCCCAGCACCTGAGTCAGGATCTACTACATAATTGGCACTCAATGAATATTTATTTATTTACTTTTGTATTTTAGTACACTGTCTATAGGGCCTCACTCCATAGATCGGACTCATAGTGATCTTCCTATTTTGAGCTGGCAAAGCTCTAGGATTATGGGTGTATGCTACCATGCCCAGTCTAATAAATATTTATTGACAAAATGAGTATATTGATATATTTAGAGGTTCATACAACTCTGGCAGAAGTTAAAATGTCTCAGAGTTACTATCGTAAATGTTAGTAATTATTCAAACTGCGAAGTAGGGTAGTGGAAGTATTCTGTTTATTTGACCATTTTGGTTAGTTCTTTTTTTTTTTTTTTTCGGAATCAAGATCAAAATCGGGACCTTGCCCTTGCTAGGCAGTCACATGTTCCCCTGTGCTGTCTCCCTGGGTCCCATTTTGATTACTTTGATTCCCACTATATGAGAATATTCTAGAAGCAAATATATAATCATGGTTCTAACTTCTTGAATATTAAAAAAGTTTTCCTTTTAGAGGCTACTTTTTACAATTTGAACCAAATTAAAATGTAATTATTTCTTGCTGTTATAACTGCCGACTTTTAAGCACTGTGTGGAATTGTTTAACCTTCTGTTGCTTCTGTAAGCTAACAATGATTTAGTAAGAAGAGATTAAGTCTATGGAAAAGAAATGCTTTTCTGTGTATCTTACTTTCACTTGATATGGACTTTACTCCTTGGTGTCAACACTTGCTCAGTATTGCTCTAGTGTACAATTTTCTCACTTCCTAGTTTATTTGTAGCTATGGTACAGAAAACTGACATACCTAGGCCACACATAAAGAATCATGTTGTTTATGTGCTTGTGAGGACCCTTGATACCTTGATTTGAGTCCTTAAGGTCATTATATAGGACTGTAGTTGAGTTACTTTTTCCTTGCTGGGCCTTGGTGTTCTAATGAGAAAAATAATGAGAAGTTTGAGTTTGATCAAAAATTTGCAATTATTTGTTTGATATACTATACTTTCCATGAAGAATTTGGCTGAAAACTATGTTTATTTACATGGATGATGAACATAACAGGTGCAATTTGGTCACTAAGTAATTGAAATGATTGTGTTTCATAGTCCAGCGCTGTAGATTTTGGCATTGCAGATTAGATTGGATTGCACTGCATTGAACAAGCAACAATCTAATAAATAGGTCTAAGAGTCTGTCTTTTGATCATCTGCTTGCATCTACCCATCAACTCAGCAGTAGATTTAGATGAAGATGTGGAACTTAGGACCACTCAGAAAAAGGAATGGCTGGTTTTCTTTCTTGTGAAGAGATGTGCAAATTTCCTTGAGTGGGACTGCATAAAGTTCTGTTAAGAGATGGTTCTTGCTGTAGGGTGTTAAGCTAGATTCTCTATAAATAGTGGCCTGCATATACACTAAAGTTTAAATTGATCCACGAAACAGAGTCACTCACAGAGTGGACATTTTATCATGTCCTATCTCTCATTCCTTAAGCCAATTGATCCTTCACTATAAGGGGTGTGATTACTGCTCTCAATGGGCTGACATAAAGGTATATTGTACACCAGAGATAGATCATGAAAGGAGGAAGTATGCTGCAGTCTGAAACACACATTTTATTGTCAATTATTCACTCATTTGTAGTTAAAAGTATGGTAGCTTCTCAGCAGAAATACTTATTTTTTTTCTCATTTTTTGTTACTACTGTTTAGCATTGTTTTTGTGTGGCTTTTCCACTTGCCAAATGGTTAGAGGTCATGGAAACAGTTACCAGTCTCATTTCAGCTTTACAGTAAAAGAGCTAGAAAACTGAGGAGGAACAAGTGAACTGACCCAAGATCACATGATAAGCAGATGGCAGAGGTGAAGGGTACCAAGCTTCATTAACTCTTCACGTAAATCTCTTCTCTTATTCCAGTCTCCTCTTGCGGGAACATTGTAAAACAGAAATAAACTTTGACAACTATGCTTGTTAGAAGCTTTCATTAGGAAGTGCCAAAGTAGAGCTCATACCCTCCCTTGATCTTTTGGGTCAAATGTGGAGTTCACTCTGTGGCTGGAACATAGTTTGAAAAGCAGCAAATGCTTTTAGGGTTTTGTTGAAAATGAGCAGGAGTGCATAATTGGCAGTGAAACTTTTGTGGCATTGTTTATGTGTAGAGCACCAACTGTTGAGTGTTCAGGCATGATAGACTAACAAAAATTTATTTTGTCTTAAAATGCATCGTGGGTTGACTATTCCTGTGTTTTTCATTCACGGTTAACAGAACAGTGAAGATTCAACATTTGGTTTACTCAGAATGTTGGGGCACAATTAGTTGACAGCACATAGCTCCTACTTCCACTTTCAATTCAAGAATTGGTATTATGTCACCTAAAACATTCAAAACCATTGTATATTGAGCAGGATGAGGAACACAAAACAAACAAGATAGAGATAGAGAAGAGAGAAGAGTAAAGTGGTATCTTGGCTTCCAGAGTTCTGGTTGCAAACCAAATTGGATGAGATAATTATGTATCAATTGCTGTTTGAAATTTAAATTTTAGCTGTCCAATAAATATGAGCTAAATGCTCACTTAATTGCAAAGTACACATAAGATATAAAGGAATATTCTGTTTTCATTCTTTGAAATGAGAAGAGCAGAGTAACCTTGAAACCACATAGGCTTTGTCCCTATACGCTTCTTCCAAGAAAATTTCCTTGACTGAGTATAGGAGACTGTTGTTGCATTATAGTTCAAGTCTGAACACTTTTTAAAATTTTCATCCCTGACATACTTTTGTTCATTTACATCTCTACAGTAGGCAACCATTGTTACTCTGTAATGTAGGTACCTGCTTAGACAAGTTAGATAATTAATGAGGTAACATTCAGGAATCATAACCATTTGGTTAAAAATCCTGTATTTTCAATAGGTAATTCTGTGAAATCCTGAACATATTATTGAATTTTGAATGCTTTGTCTATGAAATAAATTTACCTACTGTGTACAGATCATTTCAAGAATTGCAGAAAATACCAAGAAGAACATCTATACTGGCCTTCTTATATAACAATTGATGTTCAAAAGATGGCAGTTATGTTGTCATTACAGTTACTGCTATATTACTTAAAGCATATTTCTTTTGGTTATTAAATATGGACTAAATGTGACAGTAGTGCCAGTGAAAGTTCTGCTTTACTGATCAGAAGAAATGTATTGTGTTTCTAAGTTTAAAAGATAACATCCAGGGCCCTGCAGGATGGCTCAGTGGTCTAAAGAGCCTGCAGGCGGCTGCAGGAACCACGGTTTGATCCCCGGCAACACATGCTGCGCCAGGCCTGAGGCTGAGCCGGCCATAAAATAAATGAATAAAAACAAAACAAACAAACAAACAAAAGATAACATCAAGCAGCAAGTTTTAGTACTGTGTTCATTTTTTTTTTTGAGACAGGCTCTCACCCTGTACTTCTTACTGGCTTTGAACTCATGATATAACTCAGGGTAGCCTTGAACTCATGTCAATTCTCCTGCATCAGCCTCCTATGTGCTGTTATTACGAGTGTGTGCCACCACAGCTGTTATGGTACTGTATTTCTTTTATTGCTCTAGTATTCTCTTTGCCATAACTATAGTTACCTGTTACCTCCTTTTATGCTTAGGATACTATGTAATATTAATTTCATTTCACAAAAGATTATTTACACGGGAAAATCAGATGTAACTGACTGTATATACATATACTAGTCTTGTTTTTCATTATTGGCAAGTAGAAACCTTTAAAAGATAACTTTGATACTTATTAAATTTTGTGTAGAATCTTTGTAAGTGCTTTAAAAGGGTATGGTAAAGATACTTTTTGTTGGGTTACTAAATAATCCTCCAAAAGGAGAATTTAAAAATCTATTGATATATTGGGCAGAATCGCTAAAGAGATGAGGTCCATGTAGATATATTTTATACTCATCAACTTTTTGAAGCCTGTATTTTATGTAAAGTATGAGCCAACCCCTTATTTCTGCTGAGTTCTTTATTGGCCCTGAGGATGGAGCCATGTTGACTGACATAAAGTACATTCTCACAGTTGCTGATCAGGCTTGGACGCTTGGTAATTGTAAAAAGTTGTTAAAGCAAGTGATGCTTCTCAAATGTGTTCTAGATGTCATGGCTTGTTTCTGAAGGTAAGGAAAATACCATGCCAATAACTAAAACCTCAAGACATTTAATGTTTATGATGTGCCATATCCTTTATTATATACTTGACAGGTACTTCCTCCTTTAATACGCACAATCCTGTGACAGTTGTTAACATAAGTTGCAATACTATTTGACCCTCATCCAAAAAAATATCCTGTTGAACCTACTTGATAAGAAATATTAGAGATATTTCCCTATTGCAGTCTTTAATATATTAAATATTTCAAATATACTTAGAACATTCTGCTTTCCCAAGTGTACTGGAGTGTTGAAACTTTATTCCCTCAAGAGAAATCTAGAGAAATGGAAGCATTCTTTGGAATATGCTATCCTAGGAGTGCTTATGATATCTGTGCTTGTTAACCTTCAAATTGGGCCATGTTCTTTCTTTACACTGGCCTTTGTTTGCACTGCCTAAGAAACTCATAATACCTAAACTTTATACCTTTTATAAATTTCTATCTGTCCCCTGGATAACTGGATCTCTGTCCCTTATTTCTCTAGTCCAATCTACCATCATTCCATGCTTAGATTATTGCAGTATCCTTAAAATTGACCTTTCCTCTTTCCTTATCTTCTTATAAATTGCTATCCATGCTGCAACCAGAAGCAAACAAACTGTACCACAGTACTATTTTATGGAAACTCTTGAAAAATTCCCATCATAAGATAAAATTTGCACTTCTTCCTGTGGCCTGTCTACAGAGCTCTGCATGACCTAATTCGACTCATCTTTCATCCTTTCTCCAGGCTCCCTCTGCTTTGGCTGCATTGTCAATTCTTCAAGTATTCTTGACTAAATCCTCCTTAGAGCATATGCCCTCTCTAAGGGAGAGAATGTGCTTTTATCTCTTATTGCTCCCACTTATCATTCATTGCTTTGATTAAATGCTGTTTTCCCAGAGAGATGACCACTAACCACTTCCAAAATTAGAGGTACTCAATTTTGGGGGATTTATATAAGTTACAGAGTTTTTTTTAAAAAAGAGTATCTGTCTATAATTATCAGAGCCTTTATGAACTTAAAAGGTGGACATGGAATATTGTCTTCCTCCTTTAGGCCACATAACAGTGTTTATTTGTTTAATGGCTTTTCGTTCCACTGGACCCTCGTCTCCATGAGGACACACAACACCTATTTACTGACGCTATACCTTCAATGATTAATTTAGTTGTTGGCACTTAGTAGGATATCCCTGAAAGTTTGCTGAGGAAAGAAATTCGTGTGATTTTGTATGCTTCTGGTCTGTCTTTTTATAGTAGGTTGATGCCACAAGATGATTTGTTATTTTTTTATATAATCATTTCCTGATTAAAAATTTCATCTTTTAAAACTTAAGCCAAATAACTTTTGGAGAGAAAAGTAGAATTAGATTCAGCACTGACTGGTCACAAGGGCTTGTGAGAGAAATACCTGGGATTTTTTAAATTAAATTTTAATTTTTAAAAAGTACTTAACTTTTTTACATTTTAAGCATGCTTTAATGTTTAAAATATTTCCTAGTTAATGAAATTATTTAAAACCTATTCTGGGGCCTGGCAGGATGGCTCAGTGGTCTAAAGTGCCTGCTTAGGAAAGCTTAGGCGGCTGCAGGCACCGCAGTTCAATCCCCGGCACTGCATTCTGTGCCAGCCCTGTCCTCAGAGCAGGGTGAGCCAGCCGTAAAAATAAATAAATAAACAAAAGTTCTGAAACAAGAAAAAAAATTCTAAAAAAAAAAAATAAAAATAAAACCTATTCTTAGCTTCTTAAAAACCCAATACTGACTTTTTTTTTTTTGTTGCATTTAATAAAGTACGAGTTTGAACTCTCACATTAATAGTATAACTTGAATTTCAGAAACTTTGGGTACTAGCAGACACAAGGGCAAGGGACACAGAGCAAATGTATAAAATCTATTTAATGCATAAGGAAGCTCAAGTTTAGTAAATGAATATGACACCATATACATTAACACCAAGACTTGGATTTTTTTGAGAAAATCATTGAGAAATAATAATTGTTGATCAGAAGATGTTTAACACATTTTCTTTTTGCTTATTTATGTTTCATAAGTACTACATATTTTGTGCAAAACATATGTCTAATAAGAACAGAAGCAAAAATGTAATCCCTGTCCTCAAGGAGTTTGTCAAAGATATGACAAATTGTGTACTGAAGCAAAAATTGAATATGTTATCAATGTTTCCAAGCTAAAAAAGTTTTTTACATGACCTTAGGATTTTAAGTTGTAAAAGTTCCATTTCAGAGTGCAATAATAAAGGGAAATAATTACTTCAATAGGTCATGAATTCTGGCCAAAAGAGAGCCAGATACCATATGACCTTCTAAGGATGCCCAGGGACCCGGAAGGAAGTGATTGGAAGGCCTTCATCATCCTATGGTGTTGCTATGTGTAGTCTTTCTTCTGATTCTCCTTTCTTTGTACAGAACACATTTTCATTGATATCAAGCAGGATCACAGGATTATAGGTTTCACTGTGATTGACAGAATAGAATAACTGGACTTTATAATACCCAAGTAATAATAATTCGACTCCATACAGGTAGCCCTAATAGGAGGAGGGAACATAGTACACAACCCACAGAATCCCTTCCTCCTGATCATTGGATGGGGCAAGCTATCAGTTGTCAACTGGAAAAGAGCCAACCCCTGGCCAGGGGACTACAATAAATTTGAGATGGTGGGATGCAGAGAAGTGACTGTGTAGGAAGGTCATTGGTGTCAGTTACTCATCAGTTGCATCTGAGTGACAGGACAACTTGGTTGAGTTTTTGTGCTCCATTTTGGAAATTTTTTGGCAAGCTGACTTCACCAGAATAGTCTAAAGTCTACAACTAAGAATAGGAAGATATAGCCTAGCGAGAATAATGAGTGTTTTATCATTGGTTTGGAAATTAAGTCATCTGCATCTAACTCATCAAGGTAAAATGACTGACCTTCTTGGAGGCTGCAGCTGACTATAGAATACACATAGATAGTAATGTGCTCCAAGATGTTTAAAATATATGTGACTAGGATTGCATGTCTAAGGCAAATGCTCCCAAGTATATGTGATTTGTTTCAATGTTCCCCTCTAAAGCTAATTTTGCACATGTATTTAATGAGAATAACGGGGGCCCCAGCGGGATGGCTCAGTGGTCTAAAGTGCCTGCTTGAGAAAGCTTGGGTGGCTTCAGGGACCACGGTTCGATTCCCAGCACCACATGTTGCGCCAGCCCCCTGCCCTGCGGGTGTGCTGAGCCGGCCATAAAAATGAGTGATTAAACAACAAAGGCTCTGAAACAAGAAAAAAAAAATTAAAAAAAATTCTAAAAAAAATGAGAATAAGTTTGTCTAATGGAATCTGTGGTTTTCAAACTTTTTACATAGGTAATGAATTATTATCAACATTCATAATAATCTGCTTTTATGAAAAAAGCTATAGGAAGAAATTATATATAATAATACCTTGTTTTATTCAATAACTCATTTAAAATATAAAGCTAATTTCCTTGAGATAAAAATGAATTACCAGCCCAACACAGTAAATGTTTATTTGATGTTTTTTTTCCTCTTTCTTCCTTGTCAAATGCTTCCTGACTTTCATCTGTTAATTATCCCAATATCTCCAAGGCCCTTTCTTAGAGTGCTTATACTGTACCAAGCAGATAACTCAGTGGATTAAAGTGCCTGCTTAGTCAAATGCAACAACTGGGGTTTGATCCCCAGCGTGCCATTCCAGCCCCACCCCGGGGCCATGCTGAGATGGTGATTGAGATGAAGCATTGTGTTGTATGCCTGTAGTCCCAGTACTTGGGAGGCTGAAAATAGGATGATCACTATGAGCCTGATCTATGTAGTGAGACTCTGTAGACCCTGTACTGAATACATAAAAAAAGAAAAAAGAAAAAGAAAATGCTTATACTGAAATATTCCATTAATATTCTTGAGTTTCTCTTGACAGTGAGCCAGTGGAGACCTGAGAGACCATGTGATTATACTTGAGTAGGACAATGCAAAGAAGAATCAACTGAGCACATAACTTTATTCTAATCTGCCACTTGCCAAACTACTGCAGATGCCCCAATGGGTAATATTGTATGTAGGCAATTTAAAAATCTTACTGCCCTTTATTTAAGGCACTCTGTGTGTCTCCCTGAAGAGATAACTTGAAATTATTTTTTGATAACTTGAAAATTGCAGTGGATTTGAACTTTTTTTTTTTTTTTTTTTTTTGCAGTACCAGGGATTGAACTCAGGACCTTTCACTTGCCAGATAAGAAAATTCTCCCTTTATTTTTTGTATTCATATCTTTCTCCAAAGTCACTTGTCCTGGCATTTTCACTAACAACAACTAGATGAAGTATTTAATTCATAGGGCTCCCATTTTTTCATTTTTATTACTGTTTGTTTTGAGTACATAATGATTATAGTCGTCCCCACAATGAAAGTGCATACCACATCCTATTACTGTTCTATGCCCCTGTCCCTGTCCCATTCCTTCCCCTACCTCCATCTCTTCGTTTTTATAAGAAACTCACTAAGAGCTTTTATGTCTTATTTGGCAAATTGTGACATTTGCTTAGAGCTCTCTGTCCTGATAAATAGAATTAGAAAATGTGTCTTGCAATTGAATCACACCCTGACGTAGCATCCAGAGCCTGCTTTGCAGGTGTTTTGCTTAGAATGGTGCTGTGAAAAAACCCCCATGATTTCAGATGATTTATAATAGATAATGTTCCAGGAATGAGGCACTTATAGCCTAGAAGGCAAGAACTCAAGTGACCTCTTTTGCATAATTTCCCTAACCAAGATGGGTGAATTATAATTACTAAAGATCTAAGATGTTCATGAGGTTTTCATTAATAAGATTGAAGATCAAAATCAACCATTATAACTGTGTTCTGCAGTGGTCTTTGTATATATCTCACTCCTAAAAGCAGATGCTGCCCTTTGTTACTAGAGGGCCTAGTTTCTCTGTGAAACCACTTCCCTTTGGTCATGTCCCTCTACTAGGTTTTTCTTTTATATTGTCTTCTACAACTTCTGTGCTGATTAGGCTCTGAGATTACTTTAAATCTCTACCATGTTGAAT
>PVJA010043987.1:0-16429 GCA_004027025.1 Myocastor coypus | reverse complement strand
TCATACATATTAGAAATTTCCCATCTTCTCAGCTAAATTTTACCAGAGTTTGCTTTAGAGTCTGGTTAGCTTTCAGTCTTTCTGGAAGACTGAAGTTTCCTTGTAAAATGGACATGGTACTTTATGCCTAAAGCCTTTATCACTGTCTGAATATTTGGGAGATAAAAGAACATCCATTGTCACTCTGAAGGGACCAGAGTAGTCCAAACTGGGGAATGATTTCTTTGGGGAAAATCTTGACTACTTGCATAGCCCTTACTGAATTGGTAGAGAAGGCCTCAACCCAGCCTTAATGGTATCATTCAGGATGGATATTTGTTTAAATTCCCCACATGGTGGTATGTGGGCAAAGTCTAATTGTCAGTCTTCTCCAGGGTGTGTTCCTTCTCTGCACAGCTTCCAACCAAGGGGCTCCACCTTATTTAAAAAAAAAAAAAATCATCTAGTGAGCTTTCCTTGCACCATTTAAGAACTTTGGCAGACTCTGGGCATCCTGTGGGACTCTGGTAAGCTCGGACCTTTCTTAGCCCCCAGAGCACAGGCATGGTGTTTCTACCAAGCCTGGTCCCAACTTTTAAGAACTTAGGAGGACTCTGAGTGACCTGGTCAGCACCGGAGAGCTGCAATCTGTGGGCCCAGAGCAAACAGGCCCAGGGCTTTGCTGGAACCATGTAAGAACTTTGGTGGGCTCTTGGGCCTGTGGAATAGGTCTGGGAAGATTACTGGGAGCTTCACAAATGCCAAAACGCAAGAGTGAAAGGCAGTCTTAATCCTCTAACCCACCCAGAAGAAATCCAGCAGACAAAGACAGAGAGCTTGGAAATCACACACTTGAAAGCTCTGAAATGATAGCAATTTCAGGCTACAGAAGAAATAATCTCTCAGATTCAAAAAGAAATGACAACAATTGTGACCCAATTGTTAAGCACGGCTAAAGAAGACACAGATTTAAAAAAAAAACAGAGGAGCACAGAAACATGATGAGAACACTGAATGAACAGCACAGGAAAGAACGAGAATGCCTGAAGCAGAGTCCAGCAGTGTCCGGGACAGTAAGAACTCCGCTGAAAGCTGGCAAAATCCTGTGAAGGGAACAGAACCCAGACTTTCTGATCTCAAAGACAGTGTTGCAGCTAAGGAATGTGAAGGAAAGATCTCTTAAAACCAACCAGGAACTAGGAAATAACAATTCAGCAGCTGCAAGATGATGAAAAGGAAAATAACATATGAGTAACTGGTGTCAGCGAAGCAGTCAGAGATGGCACAGATGACATAAAAGGACTATCTGCAGCAGTACTAGCAGAAAATTTTCCAAACATGAGCAAAGAAACTGATATCCAGATAAGCGAAGGCATATAGAACTGCAGACAGTCTTAATCATGATAAATCTACACCTAGATACATAATAATCAAGATCTCAGAAATTCAGCGAAAGAATGGAATATTAAAATCTGCTAGAGAAAAGAAACAGATCACCTACAATGGAAAGCCCATCAGAATCGGGGCACGTTTCTCAGCATAATCAAATTACAAAGAACTGGAAGTGAAGTATTTCAAGTCCTTTAAAGGAAAATAACTTGCAACCCAGACTGATGTACCCTGAAAAGCTATCTATCAAATTCAATAGCTACATAAGATCCTTCCATGACAAAGAACAATTGAAGAAATTCGTCACCACTGAACCAACCCAGAGTACAGAGTACTGAGATATGCTAGAAAGAGACAGAAGTGTTCACACCTTTAAGAACAGAACAGAACTACCAAACAGAGCAAGTAACTAAAAAGAGGGAAAACCTAGGGAACCTATAGCAAGAAAATAACGTCACAAATATAAGCCAAAACCTACTTTATAACCATCAATATAAATGGCCTCAATTTGCCAGTCAAACTAAACAGACTGGAAGACTGGATTAAGAAACAAAATCCAACAATATGCTACATACAACAAACACATTAAAGAAAACGAAAGGAAATTCACAGACTAAGAGTCAAAGGATGAAAAACAATTCTCCATGCCACAGGAAATCACAAAAAAGTAAGGGAGTAGCCATCCTGGTTATTGACAATATCAACTTCAAGCCAAAAATCATCCAAAGAGATAAAGAAGGTCTCTACGTACTTGCTAAGAGAAAACGGCAAACAGAAGAGATAGCAATTATAAATATATATGCACCCAATATAGGAGCCCCCACTTACATAAGACAAAGTTTAACAGACATGAACAATCAAATAAGCAATAATTCAATAGTAATTGAACTTTAATATACCACTGTCACCAAGAGATAGATTGACTAGACAAAAAATCAGCAAAGTAGTGACAGAATTAAGCCAAACTTGTGAGGAAATTGACGTGGCAGATCTTCACAGAGTGTTTCACCCAGCAGCAGCCACCGAGCACTCTTCTCAGGTGCACAAGGGCCATTCTCCAAAATAGACCATATACTCACACACAGAACACTCTTAAGTAATTGCAAAGAAACTGAAATTATCCTGTGCATACTGTCTGACCACCGTGCAATAAAACTGGAAATTATGGACAAAAGAAACTATGAAAGTTATTATCTTCCATATAAACATATGGAAAATAAATAACAGCCTCCTAACAGCCAGTGAGTCACAGATGAAATTAAATAAGGAATTAATAAATATTTATAATCAAATGAAAATGTAGAAGGGGCTGGGGAGATAGCTCTGTGGCACAAGTGCCTGCCTGGCAAGTGCAAGGACATGAGTTTGAACCCTAGTCCGGCCAAAACAAACAAACAAACAAACAAACAACAAATGAAAATGTAGATACAATCTACAGAAACCTGTGGGATTCCTGTCTTACAAGGAAAATTTATAGCAGTAAATTCACACATCAGAAAAAAACAGAACAAGTCACATAAATGATTATGCTAAGCCTCAATCTCCTAGAAAAAGAAGAGCAAGTCAAGCTCAAAGACCAAAGAAGGCAGGAAATTATAAAGATTAGAGCAGAAATTAATGTATTGGAGATGAAGAAACCAATACAAAGAATAAATGAATCAAAGAGTTGGTTCTTTTTAAAAATAAATAAAACTCCCAGAGCCAACCTAATTAAAAAAAAGAAAAAAATACCATGCAATAAGCAATGGAAAGGGTGAAATCACTACTGAGCCTAGAGCAAGTCAGAATATGCTCAGTACCTACTTCCAAAATCTGTACTCTTACAGGATGGAAAACACGGACGAAATGGACAGCTTCCTAGATACATATGAAATGCCAACACTGAGTCAAGAAGATATACAAACTCTGAAAACACAATAACAAGAAACAAAGTTGAAAATGTAATAAATATCCTACTAACAAAGAAAAGCCCTGTTCCTGATGCATTCAGAGCAAAATTCCCCAAGAAATTTGGAGAAGATTTAATGCCCACTTTTCTCAAACTCTTCTATGAAATTGATGGGAAAGTAATTCTCCTAAACTCATTCCTGGAGGCAAGTATTACTCTGATTCCAAAATTAGAGAATGATCCAAATAAAAAAGAGAACTACAGGCCTATCTCTCTAATGAATATAGATGCAAAAATCCTCAATAAAATGCTAGCAAACAGAATGCAGATCATACATCATGACCAAGTGGGATTCATCCCAGGAAGGCAGGGATGGTTCAACCTATGAAAATCCATAAATGTAATACACCATATCAATAGATTCAAGAACAAAAACCACATGATCATATTAATAGGTTCAGAAAAAGCTTTGACAAGCTCCAATACTCATTCATGATTAAAAAAAAAAAAACCCTACAGAGAATCAGAATAGATGATCTGTATCTCAACCTGATAAAAGCCATCTATGAGAAATCAACAGCCAAGATCATATTAAATGGGCAAAACCTGAAGGCCTTCACTTTAAAATAGTGAACAAGACAAGGATGTCCACTGTCTCCACTCCTATTCAATATAGTTCTGGAAACATTAGCCAGAGAAATTAGACAAGAGAGAGAAATAAAAGTAATATGGATGGCGAGATAGCTCAGTGGACTAAGCACCTGCTTTGGCAATCGCAGGGACCAGGGTTTGATCGCTGGTCCCTCATGACACACCAGCCCCACCCCCAGGGCCCCCTGAGCCAGGAGAATTGCTTTCCTGTCATAGCCCATGTGTGTTAGTGCACACCTATAATCCTTGCACTGGGGAGGCTGAAAACAGGAAGATCACTATGAGTCTGAGCTGTGTACTGAGACCCTGTACCAAATACATAAATGGCAAAGAAGTAATATGGAATGGAAAAGAAGTGAAATTACCATTATTTGCAGGCAACATGATCCTTTCCATACGAGATCCCAAAACTCCATCAAGAGTCTTGAGATTTGATCATCAAATTTAGCAGTGTAGTAGGATAGCCAGTCAATACTCCAAAATCAGTATCATTTTTGTACAGAAACACTGAACACAGAGAAAGAAATTAGGAAATCCACACTTTTCACGGTGGAATACCTAGGAATTAATCTCACAAAGGACATAAAAGATTCATACAGTGAAAATTATAGTACTCTAAGAAAAGAGATTGAAAAGAATTTGAGAAAATGGGAAAATAGTCCATGCTCCTGGACACGAAGAACGAACATTGTGAAAATGGCCATGTTTCCAAAGTTATTATACAGATTCAACACAATCCCAATTAAAATTTCATTAGTATACCTGCTAGAGCTAGAGAAAGCTTTTCTCAAATCCTGGTGAACTTATTCCAAAGGGAAGAGTTATAGAGCTGAGGAGAAGGGCCGAGAGAGAGTGGGAGAAGGATTTCATCTGTATATGCAAGCAGGGTAGTTTGGACAGCTGTACTGTGCATCGCTGCTGGCTTGTGGAAGGAACCAACAATACTTAATTTGCTTTGTCTCTTTTTCCCAATTGTTTGTACTTCTTCTCATCTTAATTTCTTATCCATTTCTTTCTTCTTCAATTTTACATACATATGTCTGGTAATATACCATGAAATTCATATTACTTTGTTAAATGAAATTCTGGATCATTGGTAATTCTAATTTATTCTTATTTATTCTAAAAATAAAACCATGCTACTTAATGTATCACTATCATCATTTAAAAATTTTTCTAAAAATAGGGCCAGCCAGATAGCTCAGTGGACTAAAGCCTCTGCCTAGGCAAAGCACACAGCAAGGCAGAGAATGTAGCTCAGGGGCCAGGAGAATCGCCTAGCATGTGTGAGGCCCCGGGTTCCCTCCCTAATGCCACAGGGATAAAACAAAAACAGCTTAAGGTAGAGCACAGCCTCTGGGGTTCAATCTCTGGCATGCTGTTAGTCCCACTCCCAGGGCCTGCAGAGACAGAGGTTGAGACTGGGCGTGGGGGCTCACACCTGTAATTTCAGCACTTGGGAGGCTGAAAACAGGAGAATCACTATGAGTCTGATCTATACAGTGAGACCTTGAAGACCCTGTACTAAATACAAACAAAAAACAAAACAAAACAAAACAAAAATTCTCTAAAAATAGACTATAGATTTAAATGTGACACTGTTAAACTTTTAGAAAATTACATTAAAAAGAAAAAAAACAGGCTTTGGCTTAGGCAGAGGCCTTAGATATATTTTCAAAAATTTGACCCACAGAGCAAAATAAAACAAAGAAAAAAAAAATCAATAAATTGGGATTCAAATTACAAACTTTTATCCTCTAAAAGATCCTGCTGTAAGGTTAAAAAGTAACATTATAGACTGGGAGAAATCTGCAGACTACATGTCTGAAAAATTTACTATCTCCAGTATATAAATATAGTTCCAAATTCAACAGTGGAAGACAAGAAGATGGGCCGAAGTTGCTCATGCTGCCCAGCTGCCCTGCGCCCCCATCTACACACAGCTGTGCTCTAGATGGGCAGCGGGCACCACCCAGGACAGACAGTGGTGGCCTCTGGGCCAGGTCAGATGCTTGCACCAGGAAGGCCAAGGTTGCTGTGGTCACGTGACTGCCAGCTTTTCTCTGGGCCACAGTCTTCCTCTTGTGACTTACTTGTGACTTGGTGAATCAGCAGGGATTGGACAGTCACTTATTTCTGCAGAAGCTGGAAGAGGGAAAGAGTGGCAGGGCTGCCACTGGGGAAGTTGCAGCAGGAGTGGGAACGGGAGTCAGCCCCACTCTGGGGAGGCGCCTCTCCCTGTCCTCTCTGGATCTCAGAATTACTTGTGCTTTTAACCCAGGATTTCAGTTCCAGAAATAATCCCAGGGAACTCATCAGTGAGGTCTGGACAAGAATGTTCTGCGTCCCGCCATTGCCTGCTGAAAAGCTGCTGAGGTGTTCAAGGGCTTACAAGTCAGTACCTGGTTAAGTAACCAGATGCACCAGGCCGGAGTGTAACTCAGAGAGAAAGCACTCGCCTAGCACCGGGAGGCCTTGGCTTCATCTCAGGATGGCATAGTAAACAAACAAGATGGCCAGGTGAGACAGGGCATGACCAGAGCCCCTGGCACTCAGGAGGCTGAGGCAGGAGGATCACCTCAAGTATTGGGCCAGGCTGGGCCCAATATTAAGTTCAAGGCCAACCTGGGCTACATAGTGAGGCCCTATTTCAGAAAGACAAGACAAATAAAAAAGAAAGACTGTAGGATGCTATATAAGAGCATATTATTACTTTTTTAATAATGATAAAAACATCTGTGCCGAGATATAGAGGACCCCAGGCTACTCCTTGAAAGAGGAGCAGCGCTCTGCTTCCCGGCTGAGCCTGACCTTGGCCCACGCGCTGGCGTGTACAGAGCTGGTCAGGATTTCCTGCCCCTCAGCTGCCTGAAGCCAATGCAAATCGGTCCAGCCGGGGGGGCAGGTGTTAGTTTTTGAAGCCAGGTGACAGAGAAGTGTCACCCTGCCCCTCCAAAGCTCCCAGACAAAACGTGCGCGAGCTGAGACGAGGCAGCATGGAGAGCCACACACCACACGGCCGCTGGGATGAGCCTGGAGATGGAGGCCCCACGCCCTCCCGGGGCCCGGACAATTGCACATCAGAGCTGAAGTGCCAGCCCAACGCCGCGCTGCCCTGATTGTGTCGTGCAGAGCGTTCCCTCTGCATATCCCTCCCCATGCATCCTGCAGGGGTGATCTCAGGCCTCCTGCCTCGCCCAGCTCACAGTGCTCACCTGCTTCCCGCCATTGCCACGGTCACTTATGCCCGGGCCAGTCCTTTTACTAATGAACTGATAAAACCCATGTTTGACTCTGGATCAAGACCTTTGTCCCAGATAGGCACCTCCAGGCTGAACTTAGCACCCTTTGGCTCCGCACGGCTACAGCTATGCCTTAAGGTCTTCATTCTCACTGTGGGTTGCCCTGGGAGCCATAGATTGGGATGACCTCACTAGAGTTCCCATAACTTTGCCACGATATCACACATATATACGTTCTGGGCCTTGACCATGACCAGGAAAAGGCTTTCTATACAAATATATGAATTGTCAATATGGAGAGATTATCCTATCAACACTGGCTCAAGGCCCAGATGCTGTCTCCTCAAAGAAATGTACTACGAGATGAAGTTTGGTAGGAAAGCCATCCACCCTCCTCCCACATTTGAAAAGCACTTCCTTCCCAAAACCTCAGATCCAGGGCAGATCTACTGCACAGTGTTGCAGTATCTGTTTGACATTGGTTTGTTTTTATTTAGTACAGGGTCTACAGGGTCTCAGTACACAGATTAGACTCATAGTGATCCTCCTGTTTTCAGCCTCCCAAAGCCCTGGGATTATAGGTGCGTGCTACCATGCCCAGTCTCAATCACTGTCTCAGCATGCCCCAGAGGCAGGGCCAGCACAAACCACCAGATCGAGCTGGCCCCTGCATCGGCCTAAACAAGCACTTTAATCCACTGAGCTGTCTGGCCAGCCCTGTTTGATGCTGCTGAGAATCTTGTCATCTTAACTCCTTTCCCACCAGAATAATTAGCAAACTAATTTCCAGAACCTTGAGAGGAAGTTGTCTTCTGAAAAATGCCAATAAAGGAGAATTCTATCTTTTTGCTTTTTCAGGCAAAGGTAAGAAGATGCCAGGCCCAAGAATGGGCCAAGAGAGGAGAGGTGGCTCTTCTCAGCGAATACGGAGCTTGGCTTCCTCCTCGTGTGGGACTCCAGGTGGACCCCTGAGACAGCCCTGAGGTCCTACCTGTGGCCCACGGCAAGGCCAAAGCTAATCAAATGGAGGTGGGAGTGAGAGACAAGTGAGTCTGCAGCCCATAGTCTGTGGAGAGGGGCTGAGGCTTCCGACGGACCAGCTCACCAAGACCCCTCCGTGGGCAGCAAGAAGCCTGCCACAGCAGGTGGGTGGAGGAGCATCTTCAGCTGGGCAGAGTGAGGCCGGCCTCATCTGGAAGCAGACGGAGAAGGGAAGGGGTTCTATCTCTGGCCCGCTCTGCTCCACTCGCCCTCCCCAGTTAGCCCTCAGCAACCTGCAGCACCCAAAGAGCCAGGACTTAGCTCAGAGGCCTCTGCATAAAGAGCACCTGGATCAAGTGATATCTTTGTAAGCATGACAAGTGACAGGTACTGGTGACGAGGTCTCTACCCAGCCACAACACAGAGCAATGTCCTGCCAGAGCAGGATGTGACACAAACGACCCGAGCCCCTCCACCCCTGCCAGCCGCAGTCACGGGTGTCTGGGCCCTGTGTTCAGGGACCCCTTGCTGCTCACTGGTAGTAAATACGGCAAACTGTAGGACCGGACAGCTGGTCCTGGCTGGAGAGTTCTGGAAGCATCATGCTGAAAGCCTGGGACATGGGACAGCAGCCCAGAGAGTGGCTCCCAGCCCCAGAAACGGGAATGCCTATGCATTTCTCGCGGCTGCCTCAGCCTCCCAGAGTGCCCCCACATCACAGGTAATGTTTACATTTTAAAGAGGCAGCTCCCAGATCCTGAAAGCATTCATGCTGGAACGAGGCCTAGGAGGCCTCATAAGTGATTACATACAGGTCAAAGGGACAGAGGAAGGAGGCACGACCACAGAAAAGTCCCACAGAAAAGTCCCAAGAAAGGAAAGCGGAAGTCTCTTCCCATCTGTCCATGCTCTGTGTTAAATTTAGCCCAGCCTGGGTGGGGGAGGGGCCTCCTTCCCAAGTTCCTGGAGAGATTCACGGCCTTTCGGATATCCAGGAGGAGATGCTGAGGGAGCAGGGCCTGAGTCACGGCTGCCACAAGGGGATTTCTTCAAAACAGGGGAGGTGGCGGGTTGGTGACTGTGTGTAGATATTTTCCAAAAGATACCACTTGGAGTCATCTCTGTGAAGAACACTGTAGCTCTCTGGCAGTGGGAAGCCGTGTGCAGCACCAGAAGGCCCTGGATGGGGTGTGAAGGGTGGGTATGAAACCCACGTCCTCACAGTAGCCTGTTTGTGGCTCCGGCGTGGGGCCCTCCCAGGACACCTGAACCATCCGAGCCCTGGGTGGCTTGAAGTCATTTCCTGAAATAGAAAGCTGCAGAGCTTTGGGTCTGTGAACCACAGAGGCCTCGGTGGGATACATCCCTCCCGTCCCTCCGCCCTAGCCGGGCATCATGGGATAGCTTGAAAAGTGCAAAAGAGAAAGCCAAAGTCACTCAGTAATCTAATCATCCCACTCTGAAAGACGCCCTTCCTTTCCTCCTCCTGCGCAGCTTTGCAGAGCATTTTTAAGTACCGACCAGGCCGAAGGTGCTGCTTTGGACCCCACTTCCTTTACGCAAATCGTGTCACGCACATTGCCCTTGTCTTCCTGAGACATCGCCTCGCTGTGTCTGGAGCTGCTCAGGTGGGGCCATAGAGCACGTGGATGGAAGGGCGAGACACCCAGCGTTGAAATACTGACCAGATGACCCTGGGCGAAGAGCGTCCCAGTTTCTGCATCTATAAAGCGGGGTTACAACTACTCCGCCCCCCTATTGTGACTGCCATTAGCCTTTTGGGATGATTTGTTATACGGCACAGCTGACTAGAGCACAACTCACTTCTCTAATCGGGGTCTCTGCTTACAGGACAATCGTGACAGTGTCCTGTACTCTGGGGCTCCTGGCTGTGCTTCAGGCCTGAGCTCCGCCCGTATTCCAGGCATACCTGCTGCTATATAGGTGCCTGCCAGCCCATGAAGAGATACTGACGCAGGAAGAAAAAACTGATCTGGGGTGCATGACCTCCAATCGGGAACCTCCAAATGATACAGGGAAAACTGATCCCCAACCTGAAAAGTACCTGGGACAAGTTCGTGTTCTCTAAAACCAAAGAATGAATTTTAGGAACAAACGGAAGCAATGAGCAGAACGTATTTATTAGGGGAAAGAAAGCTCTTGTCGGAGAGAGGGAAAGGAGGGGGGGTCCCCAGTGGGTGTCCCCCGAAAGCTGTCTCTTCCAGGGACTTTTATAGAGAAGACATGGGAACTAGCTCAGGTGGGTATGAGGTGGGACAAAGACTATGGCCAGCCAATAAGTTTACAAGCACCACTGCTCATGTAAAATCGATTAACATGGGGATCCAATGGGAAAGCAAGTCACGGAGCAAGCGGGCAAGAACACCACCTATTGAGCTTGGGCTCATGACTCTTTCCAGAATCTTTCAAGGTGATTGATACCTACTCAGAGTACAAATCCCTGATGTCCATCCCTAGGGAAGTATGGAGTTGCTTCTGTTTGATCTTGTCTTGAGATCTGGCCCACGGTGGGGGAATGTCTGCCTCTAGTAGCAAAGTCACCTTGCCTTCCATGTCATCCTTGAGGGCCTGGCCCTGTCTGACTGCCTAGAATATTTCTAATTCAGCTGCCTACAACACTAGGATCTCGGAAGCACAAATGGCTCTTGTCCAAGGTCTCCATTGTTATTTCTCTCAGTAATGAACTCAGTAGAAACCAAAGGCCGGCCCTGAAATTCTCGAGCTCATCTTCTCCTCTCCCTTAAGGAATCACAGAATTTGGAGACCTGAACGGACCCTAAGGAGTACCGAGGAAACCCAACAAGTTCACAGACGGGGAAGGGTCCTCGGGCTTGCTGGACTAGAAAGGATCATGTCACTTCAGCCCAGGCAAGCCCTGGCTAAGGAATGTCACCTCTCCAGGGCCACCTGAGCCTATCGATACTGAGTGGGCATCTCAGGGCTTGGTTAGGTCCTCAGTGTCCTGAACAAGGAATTGGGAAAACGTGCAAAAGAGGCAGTGCAGGTGTAGTTTCACTGAAGGCAGAAAAAACTGTACCCTCCACAGGGAGAGAGCTGGCTCATGGGAGCCCAGGGATAAAGGGCAAGAGGAAAAGGGCAAGGGATTTTCCGTACCCAGGCCATCTGACTTGGCCTCCACCTCCTGCACACAGGGCACTGGGATGACGGTCCTACCAAAAACTTGGCTAGCCTCTTGCTGAATGTGCTTTCTGATTGGTTCCTATACACTGCTCAGGAGCTGGGAGCCGCAGTCCTTTCGGCTCTGCTGTTCTGGGCTGGTTTTCAGGTTTGCCCAAACCCTAGTCTCCTCCCTCACTCTGATAGTGGAAGAGACCTGGTCAGAGCCCTGATGCATAAACAGCCACTAAAAAGAAAAGGACAAAACAAAACTAAGCCGCAGAAACAGTATCTCCCCACACTTTCTTTGATAGCTGGAAGTAAACAGGAGGCTCCTGTGCTTTTCCATCCTGCTTGTGAGCTGTGGCAGGAAAGGGTGTGGAAGCTGCAGTGGGTCAGAAAGCCTCTCTCCCTCAAATCTTATAAATAAAGAGGTTGATGATATTTTTTTCTTTTATTTTCTTTCTTTCTTTTTTTTTTTTTTTTTGGTGTTTTTAAGACAGGGTCTCACTCTGCAATTCAGGTTGGCCTTGAGCTCACTTTTTTGTAGCCCAGGCTGGTTTCAAATTTGGGCTGATCCTGCTGCCTCAGTCTCCCGAGTGCTGAGATTACAGGCATGTGTCACCATGCCCGGCTAGAAGTTGATGATTTGTGTTTTGAAGAAAACAAGCAAAAGCCTTGCAGAAGTCCTTGGGAACAAACATCACATGACACAGCACTTTGCAATGTGCCACCAAAGGCAGAATCAGAGGATTCCCGTATCACCTCGTGACCTTACGCTCAGCCCTAAAACAGTGTGGATGGGAATGGGAACCAGCAGGGTGACAGGAACCGGAAGCTGAGCAGGCAGATTCTGAGCAGAGTTACTTAAACCTCCACCTTTAAGGAAGTAGAGTGGGGGAAATGCCTCTCCTCCAAAGTATCGAGAAGGAGGTGAGCTCGACACAAGTATGAAGGAAAGTGGCAGTGCCCCTTCTCCTGTCCAGTGACACACCAAGTGATCTAGTGACATAGCTTTCAATCATCAAAACATGGGCCCCATACAACCTTATACCTTTGCCTCTGAATATTCCACCAGATACCGTTTCCATTCCCTACCATTAAAAATCACCCTAAGCATCACTTTTAAGAACCAAATAGCACGTTTCACTGGTGTTATCATCTCTTAGTTCCTTGTGGCCGGGTATTGCCCCTAGCTTTCCAGTTATATAAATAATACATCAAGAACAACCTTGCATCCTGACTCTGCCTCCCCAAGCTATAATTCTCTTCAAGTCCTCCCTTGGAAGCACCCACAATTAAGCTGGCAGATTTTGATGTACGTGGTAACCTAACTGATGGCAGCTTGTGACATCCAGGTGAACTGACTCAGCACAGCAGGTGCTGGGTGTGGAGGGCCCACCCGTGGACTGCTGCCAACAACATAAGAGCAGAGCTGGAGGGGAAGATGGCACATGGCTGGCCCTCCTGGGGAAGCTTGTCCCGCTGGATCTCCTGATAAGGCCTCAGCTGTCACCTCATCAGAGGCGCTCAGGACCTCGCCGTGGCTGGGGACAGCTGTGGTTCTTTTCAGGGCAGCTCTGGTGTTTGCCTTGAGCATTGCTTCCCGGCTCCAGTGCAGACCCCTCAGCCTGCTGGCACAGATCCTACGTCCCGCTGGCATAGACGTTCTAGCTTCCACCACTGACCTCTGGGCCTTCCCAGCGCAGACCCTTGATACAAACTTGCATGAAACATCATGGCGGGCTCCAGATCTCCAACTGGACTGCTGGAGGACGCCGCCATGTGCTTCGGGTCCTCAGCTGCACGTGTGCGGGACACTGCAGTGGGGTCCAAGCCCTGAATTCTTTGGGTCCCTAATGTGTAGACAGAGCTCTTGCCCTCCTCTGAAGTTGATGATGTTTTGTGTAAATATTATCAAACAATCCTATAAATTATAGTCCCATATTCAATCTATTCCCTTGCAAGGCCTACGAGGTGGGAAGAGAGCACTTATGTTGGTGTGAAAGTAGGAGCTAATGAGGCGGTGAAACGGAAAACACCGCGCTGTATTATGTGTTATATAATGTCATCTAGCAAAACATTCTATAATAGTATAAAATGTATAATATTAATGTATCTGTAGACTATTATGTTTACTCATCGACGTGGAAAGTTGGAGGATTTTTGGATCATGTAGCTATTTTCTTGATTATCCAAGAAGAATATCACTTTTTAACCAAGAGAACCATCCTCATTTAAAAGAAAATATTTAAGAATTACTCATTGGCAGTCTAAAATGACAGCCATGGGTGCCAACCCCATGGAGATCTTCCTCTCCATGGAAAATCTTTTGAAATAACATGAAAGAATGACAGAGATGAAAAGATTCCTGACAAAGAGCTCTGTCCATAGAAAGGAAGACAGCGGCCCAAAGCTGGTGGTGGATTCTGTGGTGACCCGGAATTGGAACAAGGGCACAAAGCATTCTGGGGGCTGCAGGAGACTAGGAGTCACTGCTTGGGACAGGTCCATGTGGGGCTCCCTCACGGGCCCTCCCAGAAGGAAATGGTCACTGGGATGGCTGAAGAAGGTGTGGAAAGGTCCAGCTTCCACCCTGCCTATCTCCACTCCTGTGAGCAGGAAGCAGCGTCCTTCACTCTAAAGTGAAACTGGAAAAACTGTTTAAAAAATAAAAGGGACTAGGGCTCACAATGTGCGGTAAGGACCCAGAGTAGCCCTGCCTTGAGTCCCTGTGGACAGCTGAGACCCATGGGGTGAGACACCCGCCCCCCCCCGGGGCAACCCCAACCCAAGACTTTAGTTCCAGAGTGCAGCCTGGCACAAGCAGGGACAGGCCACCCCAGTCAGCATTCGCCCTCAAAAAGAAAAGGACCTAGAAGAGTAGGCACAGCAGATGGGCCTGGAAGAGGGGCCTGAGCAAAAGAAAATGAATTAAAAGCTACAAACGCTGATGATGTAGCCATAAAACAAAGCCAGTCTTCTACCAAAATGAGAGGATGAACAACACGACAGTGATTGTTTTAAATTCCCTTTAAATATGTTTGCTGTTGCCAGGCACGGTGGCACACACCTATAATCCCAGCATGTGGGGGGCTGAGGCACGAGCATCAGTGTGAGTTCGAGACCAGCCTAGACTACAGAAGTGAGCCCAAGGCCAGCCTAAACTGCACATCAAGACCCTGTCTCAAAAGGACAAAAAATAAATAAATAAATATGGTTGCTGTGTAATTAATCTAACAGATATAATGCCTGTGATTAGAAAGCAAATTTCAAACAAAAAGCAACTCCTTTACAAAGTCAAAGAGGTCTTGCAAAATATATAGTGAAAATGACCAAACAAAAATAAATGACGGAAGAAATTTGCCCAAAGAGTCAGCTTGGGTGGGCCAGGGTTTAGGTAAAAGGAAAAAAAAAAAAAAAAAATGATCCAACCAACAGTTAAACCAAATCTCCCTGGACTGTAAAACAGCACAAGTTTTAGAGTGAAAGACCCCAAGGATCAAGACAGAGTGAAGTGCGCCCCTCAGAAACATCACCCTGCGTCCTCTGAGCCCTGACAGGAGCCGCGAGGCAGGCTGGGAGAGGCAGAGCATTTCCTTTCTCCGTCATGGAAAGAGTTCTGTGCACCAGAGCTGGGGCTCACCAAACCTTGGACCCAGACACGCGGCTGTTGCAGAAGCGAGAGCCCAGAGCGCCTGCTTCCATTTACTTCTTTCTGAAAACAACATTGCTCCCAAGAAAGAGGAAGACAAGAGAATTTAAAAAACAAAAGCAAGCAAGCCAACAAGCGCACTTCCGTTCAATCAGGGTGGAGGTGCAGTCCAGAGAAATTCTAGGGCAGATGGGCACCTGGCCGGGCCCAGGCGAGTGTATTCTGGAGCTCAAGAACAGCTTGATTGAAGAGCCAGAAGGTTTTGGGAGGGTTATGAAAAGGTGATTTTCTATCATCAGTCATTAAAAATTCCAGCTGGGTATGGTAGCGCACGCCGGGAGTCCCAGCACTCAGGAAGCTGAGGCAGGAGGCTGACAACCCATCTCGAGCTCAAGGCCAGCCTGGATTACCTAGTGAGACTCTGTCTCAAAAAGACCAAAAAAAAAAAAAAAAAAGACAGTAAGCTTTAAGTGTAGGGGGCTGCGTGGCATGCATGTGTGCGTGTGTGTGTGTGTGTGTACATGTGTGTGTGTGTGTGTGTGCGTGCGTGTGCGCACGTGTGCATAGTGGACAGGAATTGGCACTGACTACTCCACCCCCAATCAGGGAAGATGAACTGAGTTGTTTCTGGGGAGTGTGACCCTCGCCACCGAGTTTCCACTACCCAGGCAACCCCAGCTGCTGCGATGGGGGAGTCTGGGTTCTAGGCTCTGTTGCTGAGCCTCAGAGCAAGATTTCTAATTAAAATCTGAAGCTGGGAGGTGATGTGGAGCGCAGGTTTCTGGAAAGCAAACCATAATGGAAACTTGACAACACACAGGCGAAGGCAAAAACCCACCGCGCAGCCGCTAGAGATGCTTCAGCCCTTGACGAAGCCAGGGTTGGGGCAGGTCGCCCTGGGGACTTGCAGGCAATCTGGGAAGTGTGTTGAAAGCAGTAACCACAGCAGAAACTGCTGCATCAGACCTAGAGGCGTCCTCCACATGGGGGCCTTGCCACCGCACCACCAAGAAGCCCACAGCGGCCAAATCCCACCCCAGCAACGCTGAGCGTGTGCTCAGGTCTCAGCGTGAGGCTATGAGTGTTTTCTCCCATGCAAGGCTCTAAAAGTGGGAGCTGTTAACAAAACACAGGGGTCCCCAACCCTCCAACTCCATTTCTCAGGGAGCGATGGTGCAACAGGGGTTTACATTTTGAAGATGGAGCCGGTGACTAAGACATCTCCATAAGTCGTCAGCAGAGAGCTCGCACCCTGGCGATGGAAACGTGGGTCTCCAAGGCCAGCAGGGGCGTCATGAAGAAACTGTTAGGTCCACAGACCTGCCGCACCCTCCTTGGACTTCCGGGGACACCTTTAGGCCGTACAGAGCGAGAAAGGCACAGGAGCTTGTCTGTCACGTGGTTTCTCTCATGCAAGAAACCCCAAATATAAGCACAGAGCAAAACCAAATAAAAGATACCAGGAAACAGGGAGACTGGTCCTTTTGCCAAAGGGAAAGGAACCAA
>PVJA010043986.1:0-16430 GCA_004027025.1 Myocastor coypus | reverse complement strand
ATGTAGCACTGGCTTTGATGTCATGAAATTCTTTAGTTGTTCTTTGTTATGGAAATATTTCACTTCTCCCTCATACTTGAAGGAGAGTTTTGCCGGGTACAATAGTCTGGGCTGAAAATTGTTTTCATGGAGGACTTGAAGCACTCTGCTCCATGCTCTTCTTGACTTCATGGTTTGTGAAGATAAATCTGCTGTTATTTGGATGGGTTTTCCTTTAAATGTGATCTGTTTTTTTTTCTTTAGCAGCTTTTAGTATATTATTCTTCAGTTGGATTTCTGGTATCTTGACTATTATATGTCTTGGCGTGTTTTTAGTTGGGTTGATGTTATTTGGGGTTCTGTAGGCTTCAGTTACCTGAATGTCTGATTGCTTTCTCAGACTTGGGAAGTTTTATGGTATTACTTCTGCCCATATTCTTTTTATAGCATTTGTATTGACTCCTTCTTTCTCATTGATTCCCATTAATCTCACGTTGTTCATTTTCGCATCGTCTTGCAGATGATGAATTATTTTTTCCTGCATTCTGGTTGTTTTTAAAAGGTCCTTTCTTACTCTTTCACTGGCTGCAATTGTGTCTTCAAGGTTGGAAATTCTATCTTCATTTTCGTTCATTCAGCTCTGCCAACTTGTGATCGAGGTTTTATTTTCTTGTATATCTTTTGGAAACTGTTTCATGCGATCTATGTCTTTCCTATATGCTCCGTCAGGGAGTCCATCATTTTTCTATTCTTCTCTAATTTTTTATGGATGTCTTCTTTAATAGTAGTGAAGTCTGTCATTATGGTTATCCTTTCTCTTTCTAATACAGAGATTATTTCTGTTCTGTTCTGTTCTCCTTTCTACTTTTGTGTAGTTGTTCCCCTACTTGGGATGCTATTGATTTAGGCATGTCTTTGTCAACTTTAGATATTATTTCTGCTCTGATGTCCTCTATACGTTTCTCCACCCATTTTTCCACTTCATGTATTTCTTTTTTTACTTCAGATGTTATCTCTGATCTCAGTTCCTCTATAAGTTTCTGCACTTGTGTGTCTGCCTCAGATGCTACCAATTCAGAGGTTTCACCTGTATGGTTCCTATTTTCTTCCATGATAGTGTCTTCTGTATTTGGTTTGGGTGGGCACGGGTCCTGAGATTGCCTCCTACTCCTTGATGTTATCATTTTGTATGGAAGCGACCTCTGCACTTTGGTGGTGTTATGCTGTGTCTATGGGCGTTTGGTCTGGAGACTCCAAGGTGGTTCTTCTACAGAGGTTCCTGACTCTTGTGTTGGGGCTCTGGCTGCTAGCTTTTGTGAATCTTGCCGGATGTGGTCTGTAGGTGGACGTGGAGCTTTGGGATTGAGTAGTCCTGGTAGGCTCGTGGACCAGATCGGTTGCCAAATGGGCTATTTGATGGGTTCGGTGCTGGAGCTTGGGCTGTAGGGGTTCAAAAAAAAGGGGTGGGGGCGGGGAAAGGGAAGGCAGGCCAAGGATCCTGACCCAGCTGGCGCGCGGGCTCAGCTCCCAGTGGTGCGATTTGGTTCTGGGCTGGAACAGGAAGTCAGTCGCGGGAACGCAGAGGTGGGGCAGAGGGGCGCAGGGAGCTTACCCGCGGCGGGCGCGCAGGCTCAGCTCAATGTTTTATTCTTAGCAATTCTCTACTACCATGGAAGCTTTTTCTTAGCTGATACCTTTGTATATATTCACCTATTCAAATACTATGCAAGCATTCTGAATTGATTACAGATTCATATATATGATAAACAACATTCTGGACTCAAGTTGGAACCATGATTTGATTTGAATTTTGGAATACTGTTTTGAAATACTTAATTTAATTTTAATTAATTAATATCTAATTAATTTTTTAACTATGTCAATTATACTTTTTGGTTTATGCTTTGTACTGTATCTCTGACTTATAATCTACTTATAAGGCATGATATGACATTTTCTCCTGGTATTAGAAACTTTAAAAAGAAAAATATATGTATACACAAATATACATATATATATATATGTATATATGTATATATATATACATAAAAATATATATGATAGATATATAGCTACTTTGTCTTAGTTCATTGAGAATAAAAGTTTGTAGTATATTGTTTAGACAAGACACCATGTCTGAACCTTTTCATCTGAATAACCACCACAAAGACAATAATATACACAGTATTAATTTTAATCATCCTACTAACTTGTTTTGAAACTGTTTCATTGCTATTTTCATTGCTTTTTTCTCATAAAAATGAATAAAAATAAATAAGAAAAAACCTTTAAAAAGAAGGTTTAGGAATTAAAAAAAAAAAAAAAAAAAAACCTGAGAGGACCTGGACTTCATCTTACAAACCAACCAGAGGCCATCCAGGATTTTCCTGTCAGGTAGCTCTCAATGTACCTACTTCTAGGGGTGCAGAATTCATAGGCTACCCAAGATTGCACCTACTTCTAGTGCTCCAGCTGCTGGTCATAATTATGAACTCACAAAAATACCATTGCCTCCTGCTCTCTAGAATCTATGGCTACTGACAGCTGGACATGTGCTCAAGGCTGCTATGGTCTGAATGTGCTCCCTGCCCCAGTAGCATATGTTGAAACCTACCCCCAAAGCAATGTATTAATGGATAGGGTCTTGGGGAGGACATGAGTGAGATTGGAGTCTTTGTCAAAGAAGTCTGAGGAAGCTTGTTCACCTTTTCCATCATGTCCTGACTGCACCTTGATGTTGGACGCCCCAGCTTCCAGAAGAGTGAACAACAAATTTCTCTTTATAAATTATCTCATACTTTGTTCTGGCATCCTAAGCTGAAGCTATTATCCATCTCCAGGACTCATTCAAGTACGTGCTAGGCACTGTGGGAGTATAGGCTGTCATAAATTCTTTATAGGCATTTCACTGTTGAGGCCAGTGTCCTGGTATCTAAGTTAACTCATGCACATTCTTTTGCTTAACGAATGTCAGGATGATATACTGTAATGTGACATTCACTTTATTCTTCAGTTTTAATTCTGACCAATAAATGAGACCGAAGCAAACCTTAGTCTCCTTAAAGGATAGCTTGTGTGTTTAAACGAGTAAAAGAGATGATTCTTCTCTTTTAGCTTGGAAAGTAACAAAAAAAAATGTAATCACAGTAATCCCTGGTGACAATGTAGAGGAATCCTTGTGCAGTCTTTTCCTGACAGGATGAGCTTCAGATCCCTTTTCATGAACCAGGCTTAGTGAATGAGGGCATAATCATAACAGCAGCACAACAGTGACCACTAGCCAGCCACTAGGATGACCACAAGGGGCAGCAAGCATTAGCAAGCCCAAGGGGCAATATAATAAGCCATTTTATTAGCACATTCATAGCATTGTCATAAAATAGCTATAAATTCACAAAACCACAAGTAATAATTGCAGTCAACATTTATTATCTTTCCATTGTGGTTAATTCATTTCCAGCATTTTTCTCTTGAGTTAGCAAGTTTAAACATCATCTATTAAATTTCTATTATGCTATATAAAAATTTAAGGTCTTCTGTGTTAACCCTTTCTTCTACTTCTATCCCAATGAAGGTATCATTTTAAATTAAGTTTATATTCAGAATTTATCATTCTCTGTTTATTTCTGAGCTAGGTAATGCTCTGTGATGTCGTTTCCCTTTTACACTTCGTTTTTCCTGGGAATAATCATTGCCTCTGTTTTAATTCAATCATTGTCTTAAACCTGTGTCTTTTCCCCATAATCTCTAATAGCCCTATAAAATACTTCCTAATCAAAAGATTTATACTTCTAGCCAGGCTTGGTAGTACCAGCCTACTGTTTCCAGATCCTATAGATTTGTTTGACTTGCTAGTCTTAAGTGTGCCCTCCAGTGACTTCCTGATAAAGGTGGCAGGGATGCTTGTCAGTGAGAAAGAGATAGATGTTACCACAGTAACACCCAACTTCAGAGCCTTAGTGACTTCAGCACTAGAGATTTACTCCTTGTTCCATGACATGACTGTTCTGCAACTCCTCACTGCAGAATCCAGGGACAAAAAGAGTCCTGATCAGAAGGCTCATAGGTGGTTGAGACCAACAGAAGGAAATTGTATAGCAAAGCTTCCTTGTGAAGATATGTATCCTTTCCATGTGACATTTGACACAGATGGCCACACCAACTCAGGGCAAAGAGAATTCTTAAAGGGTGGAAACATGGACTAGCATTAATGATCACTACAAGAAGATAAGTTTTAAATAATTTAAATAGCTCAAATGTCTTAGTCATATCTCATACTCAACAATATCTCCAAACAGAATACAGGAAATACTTTTCTCCCAGGATACCAAGCAGAAAGTCACCTGAATCTTTTAGCTTCTATTGTTGCTGCTGTTACCCTGCATGCCAGGTTGTTCCTGATGCTTCACATCTGACCTTGATTCTCTAGTATTGCAGTTACATTTTCCTCTTTCTCTCCCTGGCAGCTCTCAGGATTATTTTTCTATCATCACTGTTTTAATGTTTTACAATGACAAGCCTTGATATGGATTTTTCCTATTCATTGCTTTGGGAGCTTTTAATCTTATGTTGATTTATGTTCTTTCTGGTCAATATTCTTGTACCATCTGATAAACTCCTGCACCCTGTTTGTCTGTCTTTGTGGTGCGGCTATTAGAGGTCAGCCTCCTGGAGCAGTCATTTATCTTCTCTCTAACTTCTCAGTGTTCTCTTTTGTATGTTTTTCTCAGGTATTTTTCCATTTTATCATCCATCATCTTACATGCTTACATAGTTTTATTTTTATTTTCAAGAGCTTTTGCTTAAGTACCTGATCATATTCTACTGCATTTCCCATGTTCCCATGCTCTGTGCATGCAGGTTTCCCCAGCTCCCCTCTTCTCATTCAGGAACCTCCCAGTCTTCATTGCTTTCTCATTGCAGAACCATAACGCCTGTCACCCACTACTTTAAAGAGGAACAATTTGACTCACATTTCAGTCCATGGCTGCCTGACTCCAAGGCAGATGTGGCACGGGGAAGGTATTGGCAAAGGAAATCTGCTCACACCATGGAAACCAGGAAGCAGGAAGTGAAGGGAGTCGGCCGGGAAGAAGATACCCCATTTGGGGCATCCCTGTAATCCAATCGCCTTCCAAAAGTCCCACTTCTGAAAACATGAGGGTCTTAGGGGACATTTAAGTATAACCACAACATTTAGTCCCTAGCCTCTAAAAGACTCATGTCCACTTCTTTATGTAAAACTATATTTAATTCATTCCCAAGAATTACCACAGACCAGAGATAGATCAGTGGACTAAGCACCTGCTTAGTCAAGTTCAGGGGCCAGGCTTTGATCTTGGTACTGCATGGTGCACCAACCCCACCCCCAGGTGTGCTTAGTCAGCCACTGAGTCTGGGTGTAGTAGCACATGCCTATAGTCCCAGTGCTGGGAAGGCTGAAAATAGGAGGATAACTATAGTCTGAGCTGCACAGTGAGACCCTGCACCAAATGCACAAAAATAAAAGAGAACAACCACAGTTATTTTTCCTAATACTTATTTATTTATTTATTTATCTATTGGTACAGTGTCTCACTATGCAGCTCAGATGCATAGTGATCTTCCTGTTTTCGCCCCCTGCCAGTGCTGGGATTACAGGCATGTGCCACCACCCTAAACTCTGGAGTGGGACTGACATGGCATGTGGTGGCAGGAATTGAACACCAGTCAGAATCACCAAAGTTCTAATATTTTAAATATTGCTAAAAGGTCCAAGTCCAAAGTCTCCTCTGAGACTCAAGGTAAACTCTTAGCTGCAACTTCCTGTAAAAATCAAGACGGAAACCAGCCACTACCAACATACGATGGCACTACATAAACATTCCCACTCCAAAGTGGGAAAAAAAAGGAAACAGAAAAATCAGACTGAAGCAAGACTAAAATTTAGCAGGACAAACAGTAAATTCTGTAGCTCCATGTCTAGCACCCAGCAAGATGTGACCTCCAAACAGTTTGGGTAGTCCCACCAAACTGGCATTTCCAATTGCAGCAACTAAGGTCTCTCTTTTGGGGTAGATCTACTCAATGACTAGGGCTTCCTCAGAAGCTTCACATTCCTGGTGTCGCCAACTTCTTGAGGTTTTACTATACTTTTGGCTTTATGCTTACAGCTTTAAGTACTGCCCTCTCAAAAGGACACTTCCTGGCCTCCCAAACATTCTTCTAAAATCTGGGTGGAAGGCTCCTTAACACCACAACTATTGCATTTTGCATGCCCATAAAACTAGCACAACATGGATAATGCCAAAGTCTGCTATCAATTTGAGTCATATCCAGGCCCCTATGGACAATGGCTACAGATGTATATGAATACCCAGATGTCTGACTAGCTTGAGTCAAATTTTGTGGGCCTAGAGTGGACTGACAACTTACATATAACTTGTAAGACCTAGATGAACTGAATCTGTGTAGTGCTGGATTTGGAAGGCTCCCCTGAGGGTTGTTCTCAACAGAGCAAAAAGGAAAACTGGAGAAGAAGAGGTGTTGTTAAGGAGCTATTGGTTTTCCTGGTGCTTCTGGTTCCCGTGAAGGAACTTTTTATGCTGACTTTCCTAGTATTGCCTTGGCTGTTCTCATCATCAGAATAAGCCAGGATTTTGTTAACACTCAGAATGGCTATGGTCACTTTAGGGAAGCTCTGATCTTTATTTTGAATATCACTCCCATGCTCTGGAGAGGAAGATGGTGTGCTGTGCAGTCTACTAGAGAAGCTTGTCACACTGGCTTTCCTGGTATGAATTTGGCTGCTATCGTTGCTGGAGGAGCTTAGGACCTTGTTGTTGCTGAGGATGGCTGTGGTACTTTTGTTGGGACTTCTAAACAACATGGTCAGGTAGAGGCACAGCAATGACCTCACTCCTGGTACCTAATAAGCAATTTTTGTCATAATACCCAACACCCACAAATTTAAGGAGAAGAGCTTTAGTTAAGCTCACATTTGCAGTTCATGAGCGGCTGGCTTTAAAGCAGAAATGCCATAGGGGAAGTGTCTGACAGAAGAGTGCTTCTCACTCTTCTGGTGGCCAAGGAGCAGAAAGAAAAAGGAGGTGTCAACAAGGAAACTACCCCTCTCAGGTCATCCCCACTTATAATTCAATCACCTTCCAGAAGCCCTATCTTTGAATATATGTGACACTTGGGGAATATCAAGACCTAAAGCAAAACACTCATTTTCTATTGTAAATCTCTTCATGACAATGTCATATTTTTACATGGCATTCCTGAGGACATTGATCAAACACTGCATCCCATTCCTCCCACTTGAGTCTTCCCAGTTAAGACAATGTTGTATTTCATTTCCATTTCATTTCCCAGCCTTTCAAGCTCGCACTCAAGAAAATTGTATCCAGAGGCACAGATTTTCAACCTGTCTTAGTTACTCTTCTCTTGTTGCTGGGACAAATATTCAATACTCAAAATGAGGGAAGGAAATGTTTATTTAGTCCACAGTTATTGGAGGCTTCAGTCCATACCCACTTGGCTCCAAAGGAGGGTGGGTCATGGCAGAGAACAACCTTGCATGTCGGCTGGCAAAGAGTAAGTGTGAAGGGAGAGAGTAGCAGCAGCTCAAGCAGCTAATTTCTCTTCCTTCCTTACACTGAAATGTAAATCCCAGGGGGGGTACAGCACCCACACCCACAATAATCAATTACAAATTCCAGAAGCTGCCCCATGACTACGTGATACTTTTATACACAAACCATAACACAGCCAAAACTTGTGATCCCTGGAAAGAGAAAAGACAGGGAAATAAAGCAAAAACACACAGTTCTTTAAAATTCACTTTCTTTCCTTGACTATCTTGGAAAGAAGTCCATGTCCCTGACTTTAAATTAAATTAAAAACCAGTAGTTACAGGACATCCAGTCTGGTTTGGGGGACTGAAAATGGCAGTAGATAAAGAAACCTGCATGTCTTTACAACATGCAGGTTTGCTCTCTAATGAGAGCAGACAAAAAGTAATGGCAGGAGGTGAAGAATACCAGAGAAAAATCAAGGAAGCAATGAGGCTAATGGGAGGTAGAGAAATATTGTTCTATTTAAGATGGTCTTTCTGATTAGCTGTCTGCTCAAACATCACATGGAGGAACACAGGAAGTGAGCCCAGTAGGTAGGCAGGTAGGTAGGGAAAAGTGTTCCAGGCAGAAAGGATAGCGAGAAAAGAAGCTCCACGGCAATTGGTCAAGGGCACTGTGTGTGCCTGTAGGTAGTGATACGTCCCAGGATTGGAGAAAAGCATGCTGAGTTACGTTACTGCAAAGTAATTTTGCATGCATATTATATCTGGTAACTTGAACAACTAATTTGAAGACAATAGTATGCAATATAACAACCACTGTTGAATTCTTATCATTTTGTTTAGTGAAATTTTCTATCACTGCTAGTGTTTTCTTTACTAATCTTTTATCCTCTTTAAAAATAAAGTAAAATTATCTAGTTCTAGTACTAGAACTAGTACTAAGGGCAGCCTTGATTTGGCTTCTATAAAGGTTTAAAATATAGAGAAGCCATTGTGAAGATAAGGTCATGTGACATTTACAGACAAGTGACACATTTGATGCCAACCTCCCTCAATCAAGGTGGGCAGGTACCATCTCTCAGCCCCAGGACTTGGTTGAACCTCTTTGGGCTGTTACCACTGAAGTCAGAACCTAGATATGTCACCGCAAATAGCAAACCCTACCTTTAATACACTTTTTCCAGTGATGTTCTGACCAGTTTTTTCGTCTCTCATATTCTGAATGACCCTTCCTGCCTCAGCTGACTCCCACAGACTTGATCTCTGACCTACAAAATGATAAGTCTTGCTAATATAATCTGGTTTTTCTTCCACATTTGTTGCATTGTTTTCATTTTTTATTAGTTTTAATAAGAAATAACAGTGAGACAGTTTCAAAACACATTAGTAAGATAGCCACAATAATTAATACAATGCATATGGTTGTCTTCATCGTAGTTGTTCAGAGTACAAGGCGCAGACACATTGCATTGGTTTCTGAGAGCTCTTGTAGTAGAATGAAATATTTTATTTAACAACAACAACAAAGGAAAGTGTCATACAAACTCTTAAACTCTACGGGAATTTTAAAACTAACATAATGAGAAAATTTCAGAGTAGAAGGATCTCAGACATGGTTTGAGCAGGATTAGTTTCTAGTTATCTGTGATGGTCATGTTACATTTGATGTGTCCATGTCATTCAGAGCTTCACGTCCTTCATGATAGCACTGTTTCGGCTTCATGTTCAGATACCACATTCCCTAAAGTAAAATAATAATAATAATAATAATAATAATAATAATAATAATAATCCCTATTCATGACCATTATGTTAGATTTATATTGCTGTGACAAATACATGAGAGGAAAAATTTGAAAGGAAAAAATTATTATTTTGCATCATGGTCAGAGTGCATGATCAGGTGGTCTGGTCCTTTTGATCTGGAGTGAGACAGTACATCAGGGCAAGGAGTGTGTTATATATAAAGGCTCCTCAAGGTGGCCAGGAGGCAGAGAGACAGAAAGAGGCCAGGGCCTCAATGCCCCTTCAAGGACATGCCCCCCAGTAATCTAACTTCCGTCCTCTGGGCTCACCTCCCATGGTGTCCATTGCCACCAATAGTGTCCCATGCTAGGGACCAAGCCTTGGACACATAGTAATTCCTTAGGAATGTCATGAGTCATGTAGGTTACATGGCCATGCCAAGCCAACTCTTTTAGCCAAAAAAAGAAAAATTCTGATTGTAACCCAGAACCATCTGGATCTCAGTGGAAGTTATCATTGTTAGAAGTAGTCAAGGAAGAAATGGAAGCGTGGGTGACAACTAGGTAGTATCTAATATAGCCTCTCCTTGGCTTCCTACCACTATCCATATCCTTCTCATAGGGACACCTTCCAAAATATCTCAGGCCATATTCCATATGCATAGTCACTCCCCGAAAGGGTATCTAGAGATTCAACTTGTTGATACATCTACCCCATATCTAAGACCTCTGAAAGATGAGCGCATCCTTGATGAGTTTTCGTGGAAGAGGTCAGTGATGAAAGGCTGAAGTAATGTATTTACAATATGGTTGTGGGGGAAAGTAGCAACAATATACTCTCATTTGAAAAGAAGGAAAAATGAGAAATCACAGAAGTTGGCCCCTTGGGCAGACATAGCAAGGATTCACACTATAGTCTGAATGAGTTCTTGAAAATTTGTGTCAATAACTTAACCCCCAATGCAAAACACTGTTGGTAAGCAGAATCTCTTGGGGGTTATTTAGGTCATGAGGTCTCTTTTTTCATAAATGAATCGATGCTGCTATTACAAGTACTTGCAATGATGAATCCATGCTCTTCTTCCCACTGCCATATGTGACACAGAAAGAAGCTCCAGGTGGGAAATTCAGATGCCAACACATGCACTGTGACTTCCCAACCAGCAGAACCTTTGTAAATTATCCCGTGTGAGGTACCCTGTTTCAGTAGCACCACTTCACGTCATGGTTATAAGCCTAGTCTGGCTGCCCCTGGCTCTGCTCTCTAAAAATATATCCCTTGAAACTTATTTCATGGGCACTTTCAAAATGATTGTTAGAATGGCCTTTCTGGGAGTCTTACAGGTTCTTTTTTTTTTTTTTACAGAACTGGGGAATGAACTCAGGCCCTTGTGCTTGCCAGGCAAGTGCTTCTTCTACTGAGCCAGCTCCCCAGCCTCCCTCCCTTTTTAAGAGCGGAATATTTATTGAGCGAAAGAAACCTTCTGTCTGAGAGAAGGGACAGAAGGGGGACCCAAGTGGGTTACCCTGGGAAGTTGCTTTTTCCAGGGGTCTTATAGAGAAAAAAAAAAAAACATGTAGCAAGGTGGGTCTGAAGTGAAAGCCATAGGAACTTGCTTAGGTGGGCATGAGGTGGGATAAAATGAGATTACAAGCACCATTGCTCACGTAAAATTGATTAAAGTCAAGATCCAATGGGAAAGCAAGTCACATAGCAAGTGGGCAAGAATACCACTTGTTGGACTTGGGCTAGTGACTCTTTCAGTTTCTTTCAAGGTGAATGACACTTATTTAGCATATCAATCCCTGACGCCCACCCTTAAGGGAGTATGTGGCTGCATTTCTTTACTCTTGTCTTGAGATCTGGCCCACATCAGAGTGTCTGTCTATAGTTGTAAAGTCACTCTGTCTTCCATGTTGTCCTTGAGGGTCTCGCTGGCCCTATCTAACTGCTTATAATATTTCTAATTTAGCTGCCTGCAACATTAGGAAGAGCACTTGTACAGAAATTTCCAGCAAGGCACATGCCTTGGCAATGTCCTTTTCAGTGTCTGTGTTGGCCCTAGACACCTTGTTGCTGATGCCCCACTTAATGAACATGTGATGGTCTCTGGCATATTCTCAGGCACCTGGAACCCACAAGAAAAGCCATTGGGGGAGCCAAAGGCCAGGAAGTGAGTGCCCAGGGTCATGTTGATGCAGTGTAAAAATTGATCTCCAGTGGATGACCTCCAAATGATACAGGGAACTGCCAAATGATAAAGGGAAAACTGAAATTCCAGACCGGAAAAGTACCTGGGACGAGTTCATGTTCTCTAAAACCGAAGAATGAATTTTAGGAACAAACGGAGGTAGGCAGCAGAACATATTTATTGAGGGAAGGAAAGCTCCTGCCCAAGAGAGGAATAGGAAGGGGGGCCTCCAAGGGGGTGGTCACCAGGAAGTTGTCTCTTCCAGGGACTTTTATAGAGGAAAACCGTGTGGTGAGGCAGGTCTAAGGTGAAAACCATGGAAACTCACTTAGGTAGGGATGAGGTGGGACAAATCTATGGTCAACCAATGAGGTTACAAGCACCATTGCTCAGGTAAACTTGTTTAAGCCAATACCTAGTGGAGAAGTGAGTCGCGTAGCGAGCAGGCTTGAATACGAACATGGTCTCTTCCTGTTGGGGGTTGGGTTACTGACTCATTTAGGCTCTTTTAAGGTGATTGATACCTGTTTAGAATATCAATCCCTGCTGTGCATTCCTAGGGAAGTATATGGCTACATTTGTTTCTTCTTTTGCCTTGAAGTCTGGCCCATAGCTGGGAGTGTCTGTCTCTTGCAAAGCTGTAAAGTCCCCTTCTCTTACAACTTGTCTGTTGAAGGCTTGGCCCTGTCTAACTGTCTATAATATTTCTATCTAATTCAGCTGCCTACAACAATGTAAACTCTATTCTAGTTGTTACTCCTCCACATGTTTTGTGGAGATTCCACATCAATAGGCACTGGCCTACTCCTTGAGGATCACCTCACTGATGGGCCATACTTCTCGGAAATGGACTTGCTACAGAATAGTGGCTGGTTTTCACAGTTCTTGGAGGGTAGGCTCATCCCCAGTGAACACTGAGTATAGCTCTTGCACAGGAGCTCCAGGACAGTGGGTATGATTTCCTTATGCTTTACTTTCCAACCCATGCCCTGGTTTCAGGCCACTGTGTTCTGTGTGAGATAATGAGGTTAGTGAAAGTGGTGGCAAAGGTTCCTTAGATCTGCTCCATGTCACTTTTGATGAATTTCCAACTCTTTGGGGTGGTTCTTCTCCAAGTGCTAGGACAGATCAGAAGTGTTGCAGGAACCAGTAACCTGAGCCATATAGAATCAACAGTAGATCTCCCAACACAAGATGCATCACTCTGGGGAAGCCATAGTATTTCCATACTGTACTTTGCTCTTCGTGGGCAGTGGGCCACCAGGTTTAGGTTTGTCTGAAAGTTATCCAGGGCTCTGTTACTCATCACTTCTGCCTGGTGGGCATCTGCTCATGTGTGGGCACCAGCCAGGGCTTGCCAGGGTGGGGGGGTGGTAGATTGAGTAGTGAGGCTTGTCAGATGCTCCTTTTTGTCCTCCTGGACTGTTTGCACTTGGACTACAGCTCTGTTTCCATTCTAGTGCTATCACGGTTGGAGGAGGTCTCATTTTTTATTTTATAATGATATATACATACTTACTTGATTGAGAGCTTTCTTATTGTAGATATTCCTCATTTAATGACTGAGTTATGTTCCTGCAACTAGGATATTGGCTGACTTGGTCATTCAATAATGAATTGTATATAGTATGTACATAAAAATATTCAAAATAAAGAAATGATCAAAAGGAAACTTCAATTTGATGACCTTGCTTTCAATTGCATAATTCTTTCAAGCAGTACTATACTATAATGTATAATAGAACATGAAAGTACAATATTACTGTGCTGTATACATAAAGTATACTGTACAAAAAAGATATTGATGCTCTATAAACAAGATGTATAGAACATCTTTGGTACAAGATGCACCAAAAAATAAATAAATAAATAAAGGCAGGTCATAACTCTGGGCAATGGGTTATAGGTTCAAACAGCACATCTTGGTAGTAAGTCTGGCCAGTTGTTAAGCAGGTAAGTGATTAAACAAGAAAACAAGGAATACCTGTATATGTAAAATATTCTCAAGTTGACCCCAATGTTGCTCACACTGAAAAGTAATTTTGCCTCAGTTTTATATGCTCAACTTGCTCAATAGTCACTATTTCTTTTCTTTCAGGATCAAAGATTGTTATTTCCCATAAAAAAATCTTATTTTGTTTCTTGGTAATGCTTTGCTCTACATAACTATACCTGCAATGGAGCCAACATCCTAATTTCACCAAGTTAAATCCTCCTACATCAACATCACATGATCTAATTCTGTCTACCTTTCCATGGTTTACCAAGATATGGTGAGGAAGCTTTGAGTATGAGGAGTTGGTACCTTCCAACCTAACCCTCCACTCCCAGTCCTTCAGGTTCAACAGTCCAACTTAAATCTTAATCTAAGAATTATCTGCCAGTTCTAAGACTTCTTAGGCAGTAATAAGTCTTTAAAATGTGATAAATTTTAAGTGTGTGCCCAGCAAATTCCATGGGCTGGTAACTAAAACCCAGAATTATTGGCTAGTTTTATCTTGGGGTCTTGCACTGGGCCGGAAAATTTGCTTCCTCACAGTTTACCTGGGTTTTCATGGCTTATCTTCTCTTGCCATTGGTTTAATAACTTCTATCTTTAGATTAGTCAAACCTGCTAGCTGGGGTGACAAAGCTAAGCAGTTTCAATTCTTTCTACCAGGCCACATCTATCTCAGCTACATCTCTATGAGAAAAGACATCCTATAAATTCATTAACAGGAATTACTTACATTAGATCTGTGTAGTTAAAGGCTGCAATGCGTCCCTGTTTTAGAAAGGGAAATATAACATTTTTATTTATTTTATCTGTATGGGTTTCTTTAAAATGAGATAAGCTTTTCATGAAAAAAGGAATTGACAAGCCGGGCGTGGTGGCACACGCCTGTAATCCCAGCACTCGGGAGGCTGAGGCAGGAGGATCAGTGCAAGTTTGAGACCAGCCTGGGCTACAAAACTGAGCTCAAGGCCAGCCTGAACTGTACAGCGAGACCCTGTCTCAAAAAGACAAAAAAAAAAAGGAATTGACAAACACATCATTTGGGCCTGACAATAATTTCTTATTTATAAGTTGTTTCTAACTCTATTCTAAAACAGAGTTAGAAATAGAGAATATTTGTTACTAGGAAGAAAATGAAAAAGCAGTTTGTTTGCTAATCTGATTGACATGAATTCTCAAGAAAAACTATTAACTATGTTCTACTCAAGAACACATTCCTTTGTGTTTTCCTGCAGTTCAAATCAAAGCAGTAAGAATTCTTGCCAACAAATTGTTTCATTCCAAAATCATTGTGTATCCATCTGAAATATAAGGTCTAATATTTGTATTAATGTCAGGTCTTGTAAAACAAAATTTATATAATTATGGAAAATGAAAACATAGCTAATGCAGGAGATAGGGTGTTCATTTTCAATTGCTATGTAACAAATTATTGCAAGTTTACGAGCTTAAAATATCATCAAACATTTATGAACTTTATACCAGAGAAGTGGAGTCATTGCTATGACTATACAAGACTATGTGATTTAAATGCCTTTGGGAATGGCTTGTGGGAAGAATTTGGAACTATTCAGAGATGTTATCTGAAAGATTCAGAGATGTCCCTTAAAAGAGTAGAGCTGGACCCTCTTAGATTGTTTGTTATGAGGGACTTTTAGTCAGAGTTGAGTAAAGACCAAGCTCAGGATGTTTCTGCTGGGAAGGACTGCACTGGTTGCTGGCTTCCAAATAATGTGTGTTATGGCTTGGGCAAAAGTTAGTCTGTATTTTGTTCATATCCAGGGATTTTGCCTGAGACTGAGATTAATAGTGGAGGATGAATTAATTAATCTGGTAGAAGAAATTCCAAGGCAGTCAAATGGTGAAGTAGTGGCATGGCTACTGTTGGGACTTTTAACCAGAAGTATGTTGAAATTAAGAGCAAAGAGCCAAGCAGAAGATAATTTAAAATGCGAGTTTGTCCAGGAAAAAATCTCCAGTAAAGCTGTGGACTGCAAAGATAGAGCTGAGGAGTTCTTGACTGCTGAGAAGAAATGAAAGAATATAAAAGATGACCTGAGGCGACCACAGAAGAAGCAAGTCTCCATCCTTTGCATCCTCAAAATTATAAAAGTGAGATTTTTCGCTCCCTCCCCCACTTTGGTCACCACCACCGCTAATACCACGCGCCTCTGTGGCTTCCAACTCCTCGTTACAGCTCCGTGGGCTGACAAGAGGCCCAGACGGCTGTACAAGAGAACAAATGAAAAGCCCAGGGCAAGAATTTAGGGCGGGTACCTCCCTACTCGATGCTCCGTAAGTGCCCACCTTGACTCAGAAGTCTCTCCCGTTAGTCTTGGTCTCCTACCCGCCCTTTGCCGGGCTTCTTGCTACCCACCAATTGGACCCGGAGATCATACTCACCCCAACAGCTCAGCGCCCCCTCTCCAGCGCCACCATAAGCAGCACGGCCCGCTCTCAGTTTCTGTTGAAGAAATCCCACTGCAAAGCACCATGGATTGACTTAGAGGAGATCAGACCTTCATTGGATCTGTTCTGAGGACACATCTGCCCTCAGGTGACCCTTATAAGATTTTACCATTAACTCTACATACTACTTGGCATTTAAAGATGTCTTAAACTATTGGTTTAGAGATTGCCTAAGTGTAAATGGTTCCAGTTTGGACAGTAGGTACTGACTTAGGAATTCTACACTGCCACTTGATACGTTTCATCAACACTAAATCAAGTCTGAGGCAAGACACTGAAAAGAGAGACCCAAACCGCACCGCTGGGAGCCGAGCCCATGCGCCCGCCACGGGTAAGCCCCCTGCGCCCCTCTGCCCCGCCTCTGCGTTCCCGCGACTAACTTCCTGTTCCAGCCCAGACCCAAACCGCACCACTGGGAGCTGAGCCTGTGCGCCTGCCACGGGTAAGCCCCCTGCGCCCCTCTGCCCCGCCTCTGCGTTCCCGCGACT